>QFDD01000065.1:0-92421 GCA_006871305.1 Vachellia collinsii | reverse complement strand
GAAAATGTGGGAATCTTTCCCAAGGTGGAGATTTGTAGAATGTGGGAAAGTCCCACATTGCTTATTTCATGAGGAGAGGGGGTCCTTGAGTGCATATATATAGAGCACCCCTTCCCTTGTTTAAATCATCCCTCCAATAGCCAATCCTTCTAACACTATAAGGATTTGTGCTACAAATATCTTTTCTTGTATTATTACTTATGCAATTATTTGAGTAGTAATAATTGTAGATATTTGAGTATTCCTTTTATTGTTGTCTTGCCTATTATTTATTAGCTGTTATTAGATATAGTAGTTGTAGCTTATTATATTATTAAATTACTTCTAGAAATTTATTTTCTAGATTTGTGATTTTTTAGTATAATCGGTTACTCTCTATAAGTTTGGCTTCCGCAACATTAACAAGAGTAGGAAGAACAGTAAAAGGAAGTATCAATTAAAGAATTTCCCCTTCTTCACAGTTTCCATTGAGAACATCCTCAACTTCATCAGCTATGCACTCATTTTTCAAGAACAGACCCAGACATTCCAGAGGGCATGCCCGCTGGAGTCTATCTGATCCAACTACATGTCTCCGAACATGATATGATAACCTACACCCGCTTACTATTTCAAGCTCCTTAAAACTGTCCAAGTTAAACTCCGTAGATTTTTCGACCTGCAATGACCAAAACAATAGATTCAAACTTCAGCTCTTCAACGATAAGCATTTTAGAAGCTAGAAAATATCAACAGACTTGGCATTTTTTTTTTCCTTTTTTCGTTTCTGGGTTTTCTTTTTTAGGTGGAGACCTGGTCCGTAGCAATTCGGGCAGCTTCTCTCAGTTTTTCTCTCCACTGTTTGTATTCAAATCAAAACAAACCAGCTCTAATCAAGCAAGGAAAAACACATCGAAGAACACAGATCAAGGAAAATCGGTCACATCGAAGGAGAAAAAGAGGGATGAACCGTCGCAATGCTTATCAAACAAGTTGAAGGCCTCCTTCAAGACAACGAATTCCGTGGCAACGATGAAAGAAAGAGAGAGCGAGGCACCCCGAAACCAAAGGTTTTTGTGCGATGTAGACTTGGGTCGTCGAGCTCAAGATGGCGCAACATAGATCTAGGCTTCCTAGAGCCCACGATGGCGACGACAAACACCTAGGACGTTCAGCACAGCTCCAGGAGAGCGGCGTGGTAGGACTCTGGTTCATCCTTCCTTTCAAATGAGGCTGGTTTTTGGTTGGAGGAGTCTGAGATTTGGTATCTCAGCGGAGATGGAGGAAAATCTCGACATCATGGGAAGAAGAGTTTTTTTTTTGTTTTTTTTGTTTGAAGGGGGGGGAAGCGACTGAAGAGTTTGGGGGTTGTTACTGAGGAAGAAGGCGAAATACGAGGGGTGTTTCAATTTTAAATTTTGAAAGCTTTTAGATCATACCCAAAAACATCAGGGGAATTATTATAAAGTCCCATGTAAGAGAATTAATATCAGAAAGGTCCCATTGACAATTTAAGTAGCTACCATTGACAACTCAAGTTACTCGCATTGACAACTTCTTAGAACCTTTCTAATATTAATTCTCTTGTATGGGACTTTATAGTAATTCTCCCAAACATCATCTTTTTAAACCGTTCTCCTCAGGTCGAGTTTAAAAAAATCTCATTTTTAACTACACTATTGAAAATTGATTTAAATGATTTAAAATTTATAAACTTATTACAAAAATGTTACTGGTTATATTTTTAAAAGTCATTTTAGACACATTTGTTTGATAAGCATTGTGATGGTTCTTTTTAAACCACTTCTTTTTAAAACCTTTTTAGACTGCATTTACAAAAATGCTACTGCAATGATCTTCTAAATGCGGTCTAAAAGAATTGGTCTAAAAAGACTTTTTTTCTATTAGTGTGTATATAAGCTTATGGCAGATCTCAAACAATCTCACATATATAAATGCATAATTTCAGATAAATCAAATACATTTGGCAAGTATATCAATTCATGCAAGCAACAACCAAGTATATAAGTGTAGCTTAAGGTTTGTGATAAATCCCTATTTTATATGAAATAAATGTGCCTAATATTAACCATTTAGTACCTTATTTGAACTTAAATGTGTTAAGTAGCGGTTACTTGTATTAAGGAGTGATTATGTGAATTAACTGCTAATTTGAAATCTCTTTAAATTTTCTAAGTATCTATTATTTTAATTACATGATATTACATCTCATATTTGGATTTATTGTTTAGGACATTTTAGGGATTAAATACTGTAAGGAATATAATAAAAAATGTTGCGCTTTGGGTTCTTGGAGCAACAAGAAATGAGGAACCAATCTGAAGAGTGGCGCCAACATGAAGAAACCAACTGAAAGATTCGAATTGGTTGGGGAAATAACCAGAAATACAGCCGGCAGCAAACAAAAACACACTCATAATTCTTCCAGACTGCTCTCCGGAGGGATTGTGTAGCAAAACATTATTTTTCTTCCAAATATATTTTTCTCTTTTGCTAGATAGTACCAGGACTTCTCATTCGCTCTGTCACTTCTTCTTTTCTTCTTGCTTATTCCTTCACACTCTCGCTTTCTCTCTTGAGAACCACCCTCACTGTTCTCCACTTCCAGATCTCGCCCTCTCCTCCATCTATCTCTTTAACCCTTCCGCCATCTTTTCCGTCTCACGCTCTCTCGGTTTGCTTGTGTCAGATTCTAGAGGTGGTAATGTGGGCCAACCCGCAGGGTGCGGGTTGGCCCGCTGCGGGTTGAGCCCGCCGCGGGGCGGGCTCAAAATACCCGCTCACATATGGGTTGGGATTTTCCCAACCCAGCCCGCCACCTTTTTTTTTTTTTAATTTTTTTATATTTTGCTTACTCATATTCTCATAATATTTTTTTAGCTTATGTTTAAAATATCTTTTTTATTTGTTTCAATACCTCAAATAAATTTTTTTATAAATTTAATTAATAAAAATACATCATAACTTGAACATAAAAAATCTAATTCAAATTTTATATAATACAACTTAAAGATATATAATGCACTTTATAAGATTGGATTTAAACTAAATATAAACTAATCAAATTATCAATAGACATACAATATTAATTAGGTTTACATTATGATTAGATGTTATCCACATATCTTTTATAAAACAATTTTAATTTTTTAAAAATTGAAAAAAAAAAAGGGTTGGCGGGCGAACCCGCGGGTTGGCGGGTTGGCCCGCGGCGGGTTGAGCCCACGGCGGGTTGGGCTCAAAATACCCGCTTACATATGGGTTGGGATTTTCCCAACCCAACTCGCCACGGGTTGGCGGGCCCAATATTACCGGCTCTATCAGATTCCTCCATGGCTGGTCGTAGAGTTGAGATTGTTCGCCGCTGTAGCTGTCAAGTTCTCTATGTTTGGCTGATCTCATTGCTTCCCCGGGAGTTATGCCAGAGCCTTGTTTTATTTCGGAGTTCATTGTTCTCTCTGAGCCATTCTTTAGGTTCAATTTCTGAATTGATGATATATTGAGTAGATTTAACTTTTAATTCAGATTTGTTACCTTTCTGGTAGCTTGGTTTGATTGGATTCACAAACTCAGATGATAAACTTTTCAATTCAAAGTAACTATTATTCCAATCGTCAGTTTGGTTGAGGTTTTAATTGATTAATAGTGAATAATTCATGAGTAAAATTAATTGATATTATTTTTGGAAGTGACTAGGTAATAGATGTTTGATTTATATGTTGAATTAGTGTGAAAAAATTATTGTTGGAAACATAAGTGAACTCTATTAATTGGGAAGGTATAGAAGGCATATTCATGAATTCCTAGAGAACGTTTTTGCTATTAATTCACTTCCTTATTTCCGTCTCACTATATTCCAAATTAATTGATAAGAAAATCTAATTAAATAATATCTTAGATAGTGAATTCAATTTAGAATATGATGGCAACTCCTCCTAAGCTTTGTGAGGTAATTTGCTAATTAAATATCTAGAGATACTTAACTCCTTAGTGATCTACTGGCATGTTTGGTACATAGGAATTGGAGGCATGGAAATGGAAATGGAATTAAATTCCATGGGATTGCATGTTTGGTACACAGAATTGATCATGGAAATCATTTCCATGTGGAAATTATTTCCATCAAAATAGCTTGGATTTGTAATTCCAACACATTGATGCCTCTCTTTTTTTATTTTTTTGTCAAAGTTCTATGAAGGTTTTAAATATTTTTTAATTTAAAAGAGTATTTTAGTCTTTTCATAAAAAAATTAGATTATATTTCTATGACATACCAAACGTATTTTGAAATTCCATATTCATATCCATCTTCATTTCCATATCCATATCCATATCCATTTCTATTTCCATCAAAATCAATTCCACTATACCAAACGGGACCTAAAGTTATGATTTCACTTAAACTAATTTCTTTTCTTTATTAAAAAAATATACAACATATTAAAATGTGTTTAACTTATATTATTATGTATAATAAGGTTGAAATTAGGGAAAATCCCATAAAAAGACCTTTGAAATTGGAAAAGGACAGTTTAGGGTCTCGAATTTCCATATTCCCAAATCAGGACGCCAGACCAAATAAGGATTTCAAAATGTTAGTGAAAAGACCAAAATACCCATGAATATTGAGCATAAGCAACGATCCATCCCTGACGGGTTCCCACTCAACAGAGGAATCGAGCCTTCGGGGCAGAGTCTGAAGGACCTTACGATCGGTCATGCCCAATAAGAAGGGTTGTTTGGAGGCGGTGAGGTACTTGCCATAGATGCTCTTGAGGCGGATGATGTTGTCGTAGCCAGGGACATACTCAACGATCCATCAGACGGCCTTAGAGGATCCGTTTCGGTCTTAGGTGATGGATTCCTCATCCTCATCATCGA
Source organism: Vachellia collinsii (assembly GCA_006871305.1). Classification (NCBI taxonomy): domain Eukaryota; kingdom Viridiplantae; phylum Streptophyta; class Magnoliopsida; order Fabales; family Fabaceae; genus Vachellia; species Vachellia collinsii. The sequence goes on along the minus strand of QFDD01000065.1, from coordinate 87,540 downwards.
GGAGGTACTTCTCATGGTGGCTACAGAGGTGCACCGCCTTGGTGTTCTGGAAGAAGTTCATGCCCAACCTGAACTTGTTGAAAAGGTGGAAGAAACAAGAGCATTGTTGAAGCTGGGGATAGAACTAGCACAAAAGATTAAGATGAAGCTCTTATTCAGATAGAACTAGATTCAGATAGAGCGAATGAGAGGCTCAGTAGTTAAAAAAAACAAAGAAGAGGAAGGAGGAGGATGAAGCCCTCATCCTCAACCCTCATTCGAATGGGCCGAGGATGAGAGCTCCATTCGGAGCGCTCAAGTTTATGATCAGTTTCCACAGTCAACAATTGATTTGCCAATATTAAGAAAGGAAAAGGCAAGAGAGAGGGTGCGACTTACAAAGCTAATTGAATAGCTAGATTTGAAGTCCTTAAAATCTTCAACCTCCAAAGAACTCAAATACTTAAATATCAACTAAATAAGATTTCAACAAGTTACTAGGTAGGACTTTAAAGTCAAATAAACAAAAAATATGGGCACTACGTATACTGAACCCCTCACATTCACATAAACACCAGAACAAAATAGTGAATTTCCAAATTCAAATATTAGTGATAGTTAAACCTTTTGATCTTCTTCATTCAGAAGCTCGCCAAGAGCAGGATGTCTTAGAAACTGCAAAAAGGAGATCGTTTGACAAAACATCCCTAAATTCACAGCATCAAGAAAATTGATTGTCACAGTCAATTAATTGGACAAAGAATTAACACTTACAGCTGTTGTCCAGAAGTCAAAAATAGTATTGATAATCTCATTTGCTTCTCATATACACGCTTCCTTATCTCATTGTACTTCTGCTCTATTTCGAGAACTTTATCACTTTCCTCCTCATTGATCTACAATGCCCGTAGAAAGGAAAAAGAATGAATTTTCATCCCGGAATAGATGAGGTTGATATAGCTTATGGGTGGTGGTATTAAAGAACATGAGCTGGATCTTGATGCCAGAGCATTCTGAAACATGAATTACTTTTACAGTTTTCAAACTGAGAACCCAAAACCGTAGGAAGCACACAGAGTTATACTTACATTACCATCGCTATTCCATCTGGATGACACAACTGGAGAAATTTATAATTATCAGCAAATGAAGTCCACACATTTAGCTAAGAAATGGAGTTGCCTTATCTTTCAAATTTTTCTGATCGTAATTATCAATTACTCATCGCCATTGTGGATTGGGAGATGAATATTTGAATGCATCTCATTTTGATTTTTCAACTCGTAAACATTTTCCGAAGATTTCAACTTTATTGCTCAGCAATTATTGCACTTCATTCGAATAAGCATTGATATTCATTCAAATGACTTTTTCATTTTCAATTTATCCGAATATAGTCTCGAGATAACAGCTGGAATGTTTCATAATTCATTCAAATGAACCCTTTTGTCATTCGAATAAATGACTTATTTTTTAAGTCCATATTTGGTGAGAAATGGAGAGTATTTGAAAATAATATGTTCATTCGAATGAAGCTTAGTCCTCATTCGAATGAATTATGAAAAAGTGTGCTATTATCTTGAGTCAATATTCGGATAAGTTGAAGATGAGAAATTCATTCGAATGGATAGTAGAACTCATTCGAATGAAGTGTTGAAAAAAAGCTAGAGTATTTGAAAATAATATGTTCATTCGAATGAAGGTTAGTCCCCATTCGAATGAATTATGAAAAAGTGTGCTATTCTCTCGAGTCCATATTCGAATAGGTTGAAGATGAGAAATTCATTCGAATAGATAACATGGCTCATTTGAATGAAGTGTTGAAAAAATCTGAAGATTATTTAAAATAACATGTTCATTCGAATGAATCTTAATCTCATTCGAATGAATTATAAAAAAAATATCATTGTTATCTTCAGTCAATATTTGAATAGGGTGGAGATGAAAAATTTATTCGAATAACCCATAGACTCATTCGAATAGAGTGTTGAAAAAAACTGGAGGGTATTTGAAAATAGTATTTTCATCAAATGAAGCTTAATCTTATTCGAATGGATTATAATAAAATATCATTGTTATCTTCAGCTAATATTCAAATACGGTGGAGATAAAAAATTTCTTCGAATGACTGATAGGCTCATTCGAATATCAAAGAACATAGTTCACTCTCCACTGCCGGACGAAACAAGAGGAGGAATCCGCTGAAGAAGATGATGGTCGTTTTCAGTGGGAAAAAGTTGCGCCAAATGATTTTGGGCATCGGTGGTGACGGTCTCAGTCAGGTCCTTGCTGTTGTGGCTGTGACTGTCATTGTCCGCCTCTTCTCTGGTCCTGATCTTATACTCCCCCCAGAAACCAAGAATAAGGACCGTGACGATTGGGAGGAGAAGGATGATGTTGACGAAGGTGAGAGGGAAGGTAATACGAACTCAACTCCCAACAGAATTAAAAAAAAACATAGCATGATAACATTGAGATCTAATTCAGCTAACATTAATGACTCGTATTGGTGGCTTCCTACAATAAATAACACCACATGATAAAATTTCTCCTCGTTGTTTAGTTAGCAAACTGTAAGTCTTCTTCTCTTGGATGCTGCAGGAACCGAAAAAAGCTTTCGATTATAATTCTTGGATATGCTCAGCAAGGCTATGGTGAGTGAAGCTTTCTTCTTTTGATAATGTGATCTGTCTCAATATTTCTCAAGAACAAATGATGCTCATATGCACATGCTTTTTTGACTCTTATTGAAGCGTTACCTAAACACTACATCCACACACCCAAAGATAAATAAATTGAAGATACCAGGGTACATTATCTACTCATTTACAGCCAAGAGAGGAAGGGGGCAAAATCCATATAGCAATCCCAACATCATAGTACAAATAACTCCAATAAAATTTCTTTCTGTTAAAATCAATCTGCATTGTTGTCATTTCCTACTCTATTTTTGTCATTCCCTATTCTATTATTGTTAATAGAGTTCATTCGAATGAGTCATCTTGAAGGTTCATTCGAATATCCAGAAGATGAGAACTTCATTCGAATGAGTCACAAAGTTCATTCGAATGAGCTTTCAAAACCAATATCCATTATTGTTATTCCCTACTCGATTATTGTTATTTCCTATTCCATTGTTGTTATTCGAATGGATATCTCTTTTTTCATACATTCTTCACAATATACACAATTAACTAAAAATATCATAATCTTATATCTGTACCAGTCCAACTCTGACTGAAAATAAATTAATGAGGACAATTAACTAAAAGAAACATATAGGAGTAAGAAAATGATTAAATCAAAAGGTTAAAGAGCAGAGAAATGATGCTAAACAAAAGACAAAAAATAAATGAGCTAGAACTATATCAGCTAGTTATACGTATGAATTCACCTTGTCATCAACATCAAATTTCGCACATATGTTACTTCATAGCCCAAGTGTTGAAGGTATCTGCAAAGTTTTAGGTTAAGCAAATGATCACATACCATGTTAACGCACAATTTTTATATGAACCATAAGTAAATACAGAACAAGGCTGGGCAAAAATCAAAAATATAGAAATAAATAAATATGGTATAAATGTTTGACATTTTTCAGATACTCTTTAACTTATTAACATATGAAATAAAGTAACTCTTAAGAAGTGACTACATGCCATAAAAGACAGAAGTAAAAGCCTATAAGCATCGTAAATCCACTCCATATAGTCATTTTCATACACAAAACTAAATTGTGAAAGGAACATCTGTGGTTATCCAAGGAAAGTGGGATACCGAAGCTACACATATTATTGAATACACACATTAAACATTCAACATATAGGATCACAAGATTCAAATTCTGAACGGGAAAGCCAAACTTGAATCACAAATCGTAAATTGGATTGCATAGCATAACTCAAAAGGAACATTCTACATGAATGTTGTATCTCTAGTTTGAGCAGCAAAAATAAACTTATAGCAGTTAGTTTCATATTTGAATTGATTTGTCATTCGAATGAAAAAATGTTCATTTGAATGAATAGTGAGAAAAATATAACGTAATATTCTCTAGCCATATTTGAATGTACTGGAGATGGATTTTTCATTCGAATAAAAAATTGGTTCATTCAAATTAATAGTAAAAAATATAACATAATATTCTCTAACCATATTCGAATGTACTGGAGATAGACTTTTCATTCGCATGAAAAAAATTTCATTCGAATGAACTCTAACTGAGATCAACCCCTTAAATCTCATTCTCCACACAATTTCCAGTTTTGATGATGTACCTGACCTCAGTTTCAGCTCTTTCAAGCTTCCCACTCCTTGGTACTTCATTTTTTTTCTTTACATTTGGAGATATGTTTTGTTTTAGTTGCTGTAGAAATATCCCCACCTTCCATTTTTTTCTTTTCATTTAATGTTCGGGCATTAATTGGTATGTTGTAGTCTGCAATTGGTGAAGTAGTTCTCTCCTTGTTCTGTGATGATAGGTTGAGCGAGTTAAATCCTGCTAATGCTTTGAATTGAATTTATACCAAGATTACGTTCTGTACTGAATGATAAAATAAAAACACCGGTGATTACTAATCTCCTTCGATATGCCTATTTTGTACATTCACCCTCATTTCTCCATTGTCTACAGGTTCATATACTCTTTTCATGGGAGTGGGCATAATATTCTGCATCTCTTTATTGGGTTGCATTGCAGTTGAAGCTAAAGTGTAAGACATTGGCTGAGGATAATATGAAAGCCATCTACTGTAAGGCATTTGAATGAATATGTAAGACATATTATCCACGCTAGAGAATGGATGCAACAGGGTGAAGACAAAGATGGGAAAGTAACTTACCGTTGGCAACTTTCCGACCTTCTTCTCCGTCGCCTTTTGCCAACTTTTTCATGGTTTCCCCCGCACGCATATCAGTTCCATCTTTTCCTTTTTTTTTAGTCATTTAACTCGGGGCAATATGGTCTTTTCACAAAGATTTCAAAATCCCTATTTGGTCCAGGGTCCTAATTTGGGAATATGAAAATTGGGAACCCTAAATTGTCCTTTCCTAATTTCAATGGGCTTTTTTTGGCATTTTCCCTTGAAATTATTTGAGAGAATGAAATCATACATCTTATTATTAACTTAAAAGAAAATTTTTATGATAATAAAACTTTGTTAAACCTATACTAATTTTTTAAATTTGTACCACCCATACATTCTTATATGAATTTATATTTGATAAAATTTATTGTATCTATTATAATTTCTTTTTTAAAATTAAATATTATATAAAAATCTTATAAAAGCTTAATTTTTTTTATTTGTGAAATCTTATTTTTCCGGATAGAGAGAAAAAATTAGAGAAGATGAACGTAAATATTATAGGGATAAAATTGGAAAGATGTGTAATCAACCTTGAAAAAAGCTGAGAGGAGATAGAATTTGGGAGAAAGAACGAGAGAATCATGAGGAAATAGAGAAGAAAACGTGGGATCTATAGATACAATAAGTAAAGATGTAACTCACCAATATGAAAAGGAAAAACTAATCAATAGGAGAAAGAATAATTAATTAATAAAGTTGTGAAAGCACAAAATAGAGAAATAATGATTTCAAAATGACATCAGTTTCCACATCAGCCGCCACATGTCCCCGTGGTGGTCTGCCAATCAGCCACCACATGTCTTCACGTCCACTGCTATGTGTGTGCATTGTCCATGTCATCACCACTTCACAAATTGGTTGCATTTTGTAACAAAAGAGGAGGGTTCGAAACGTTAACCTCATGCGCATGTGTTGATGCACTTACCAGTTGGATTTTTTCTTTTTGCCGAGAACCACTTGAGGTTAGATGAGTTGCAAACTTTGAATGCAAAATTATATAAATATATATATATATATATATAGACAAACACACACACACACAAAAACATAGATATACTCATATAATTTCATATATGATTAAATATTTCAATATATTTTTATTTATATATAATATATTCTTAAAAATCAAATATATTATATTATAATTTCAATAATAAATATGATATAATAATTTTGATATGTTTATATAACTATTTATATTATAATGATTTTTCATATAAATATAGTAATTTAAATATAAAATTAATTACAAATGAAATAATTTTTTCTTTATAAAATCTAATTAAAAATTATTTAAAATAGTATAAAATCTAATTATGATGTATAGCAATATCAAATGATTAGAAGAGAATAGAAGAACAATATTTTTAAGTATTTTCAATTATGCCCTTAAGTAGTATTTATTCCAATAACATGATTTTTTTTGAAAGTTTAAATTAATATTCCGATTAACAAACAAACAAAGAGCAAGCGTAAATGAAATAGGCCAAAAAAAAAACCTTTAATTTACTTGGTCATGGTTGGTAGCGAGGATATACATTATTTTACATAGTTAAATTTTTATAAAATTACTAACTTTCAGAAAGTATCCTTAAAGTACACATTTGATTGTAAATTAACCAAGAAAAGATAAGATGTCATTGGTTGAAGTTTTAACTCTTATAAAGCGTTTGTGGGCATATGCTAACTATCTAGGTACTAGTAGACTTTTCAAACATTAAAGAGTTGTCCTCAAAACAGGCTTATGCAACGAAAGAGAAAGAAAACTACATTAATGATGATAAAAAGCTTTGATTCTAATAGTGATTCGTTATCACGTCATGATCATATTTTCATTTTCGTCGTATTGTATGGGTCATAAAGTAATCCAAAATGTACGTTAGTGATGAGAAGAATAATATTTATCCTTTTAGAATGTACTCTTTTCTATTTTTAATTTAAGATTTACTTTAATGAAAAACTTAAATTATAAAATAGATTTTATATTGAAAATGAAAGAAAGTATAGTTTTACTTCTTAAACCACATTTCCATCTTTATCGCATTAAATCTATGGCCAGTCTTGTAGGCCATATGTAGAGAGAACCTTCAAAAGTCCACCGACCTCAACATACTCATTTCTCAAATATCTTCTAATACCCAAATTTTTTAAATGCTTTTTTATATTTTATTAGCGTGAAATGACGAAGTTTTTATTTTTTTAACAATTTAAAAAAAAAAGATCAAAATGCATAATTTTAGATGTTAGAGTGTTGCTAATTTTACATAGAGTCTAATAATAAATAAAAAGAAAAAAAATATTTGGAAGGTTGATGTTTTACAAAGGGCCAAAGAAAAGGCACATTAAAGGCCTCAACCCATAATCAACTCATAGAGAGAAGTTAACATTTTAATAAACATATTGGTATAATAGTAATAATGAAAAATAATAAAAAAATTTATCCATTTTCAAGTGTTTGATTTTCCTATCTAAATGGGTTCATGAGAAAAAGGATCCTCTGGTTTGAACTTCCCAAGGGCTTATTCTGCTCAAGTTCTCTTGTTAATTATCTTAGAATAACAATTGAACAAAAGTGCATTAACCAAAACAAAAGGATCATGTGTCCTGTGAATTTCTGTCATTTTCCTTACACATTGGCAGATTTTAATACATAGGAAGTAGTATTCTTCTATTCTTCAATGGCCATCCTCAATTAATGCAACATGACTGTAGAGTTTCAAGGAACTCAAGGCAATCTTTCATACATGTTCCTTCTTTAATTTATATTAATTAAAAAATTTCAAAAAATCATATGTTGATTAATCTTGTGCTTCAAAAAATTTCTTGTGTTTTCTTTTGTAATTTTTTTTCTAATTCTTCTTTTTGCTCGTGGTCATGCTCCTCATTTTATCTCTTGCCATCGTCTATCTACTTGTCTTTTAATGCTCTGACTCTGTGTCCGTCATCACTGCATTCTCCATTTAAGAATAACTATTATTTGCAATTTTTATGTTTTTTTTGTTCAAATGTAATTTTTTTTAGAACAATTATCCAAACATTTTAACACATAGGTGTCGTTTCTTCCTCTCCTACCATTAGTTATGGCCATGAAAGGAGCATTCTCTTGAAAGAAAGCTCATATAGGGAGCTTTTTCTTTTCCATCTACAAAACTAACATAAGTACCTGTGAGATCCATATTTAAAATAATATAATTAGGCTTGAAATCTGACCATATAGTGGCAAGAAATATCAAACAAACACACGAATCAGAGCATAAAAAATTACTGGACATCCCTATATGCCCTTGCTTGATCTAAGAAAAATTATGTAAGATATAAATATTTGCTAGTTTAATTTTAACAAAGACTAATCTCTCACAGGCCAAATATACTATCTAATACGACTGAGCTCTCTCTTCAACCTTAAAGCCTACGGATAGTAAAAAGAAATTGCAGAAAGCTAATTCGGTAGATTTTACAAGAATGAATCAATTGCCAGCAAACTACATAAATGTGTGAAAAGTTTAGGGGAGTTGGGCCAAGCAACAACAGACAAGGATCAATGGACAGGGCTTGTTAACTAGAAGTCTGATAGTGAAGGCAAAAAAAAAAAAAAAGGAGCCCTGAATGTTGTGTGGAAGGCGACATCTCATTGCCTATAAGATGACAATGGCTATTAGAGAAGCTTGTGGAATGATTGGGAATGATAGTTGTACTTAGAGCTCATAATGTGGGCCAACTCGTTAGTTATGGATTAGCCCGTTGTAGATTGACAGCTCGTTAGGTTAAGCTTAAAAGACCCGCTTGTTGGTAGGTTAGAATTCAGCCAACCCAATTCGCCATCCTTTTTTACTTTTTCTAATTAATATCATATTTTTTAAGAAAATAAAGCATTATTTGAACCTAAAGTATCTTTTTTAAGAAGCTTAAATTATAAAATTACAACTTAAATATTCTCATATGTAAAGAGGAGTTAAAGTTTGGAGTTTTTCATTCATTTTGCCTTTAATTAATAGGCTTATGCCTTTTTATTTAAAAATTTAGGCAAAAAAAAAAGGAAATGAAAACAGGTTGGCTTCAGATTTGTAGCTAGGGGTGGAAATAGGTCAGGCTCCACCCCAAACAGGCCAGGCCTGTTTTAGGTGAGACTGGCCTGGCCTAGGCCTATGGCTTGATACAGGTATTTTTTCAGGCTTGTGCCTGAACCTGTATGAGGCCTGGCCTAAAGCCTGTTTTCAGGAAATAACCTAACAAGCCACCTAAAACAGGCCAAAAATAGGCCTGATAAAAAAAAAGGTCATCAAATAAATACTACAATGATAGCTATTTTGAAACGGTTTCATATAAAGTAACAAGGCTAAAATGGTACAAGAATGAATAAGTAATGTTCCATTGAAATTATAAAGCAACAGTTATTTTGAAACAAAACTAAAACTCTAAAATGACAGTTATTTTGAAACGGTTTCATATAACATACACACAATGTGTGTCTATATATAAATATTTTGATCAACACAAAACATGTATACATATAATATACAGAAATGAAAGATGAGCATATGCCTACCACTTCAGGGAAATAGTCAATGTTGATGATTCTTATCAATCATGCTAAAAATAAAACACAACATGGATGTTGAAAATGGTGTTAGGTGGTTTCATGATATAAAATTTCCCTCACTCTCTTCCTTCAGTTCATCTGTCCCTGAAGAGAATATTGCAGACAATTAGATGAAACATCTATAATATGGTAGGATGGAATAGAATATAAGAGAGTGACATAAAATAAAAGAACACGTGTAACAGACTTCTCTGATTCTTTCCTTGTCTTACAGATATATTTAAACTCAAATTTTCATTTTTAAAAGCACTTGCTCAGAAAAAAAAAAAGTATAGCCTACATTGAAAAATAAGATAAAATAGTAAGCTACAATATGTGCTTCACAAAGCAAGAAGATAAATGTTATATCTTCACACTCATCAGATATCAGAAGCCTTAGAAACTAATCAAAGCAGTTTTCACCTAGCTTGAACAAAACCACAAAGAATCATTATTTCTGTGAAAAGGAAACACACAAACAAACTTGAATCTTCAGGTTCCATAGTTGAAAGAAAAGTTATTACTTCTCATCATAAACATATTAACAGGGATCAAATCAAACTATATTTTAGTCTATCATATAGAGCAGGCTACATATAGAACTTATAATATTTCTAAAAGCTCATCTTCAACAGACCGAAAAAAATATAGGTCAGCTAGTGCTACATTATGAACAAAAAATTGATTTTATTATCAGCTCAAACTTGCTTCACTTGAGCAGTATATCATAGGAAAAATACCATTTCAGCTTTGAGTTGCTAATTTTGATTGATTTTATACTCCAATGAAGGGGACTTCCAAAGCTTTCCAATCTTATTTTTCATTTTGAAAGGAAAACGCTTGTGCTAAGAAGCTTAACTGAGAATATAATGAATTCAATGCACCTGAACGGTTGGCTCAGTCTGCAATAAATGAAATGCATAATAAACTCCATCAGATCCACTAGAATTCCGCATTCTTGTATCATATGGAGACATAGATGGCTCCTTCCAGTCCATCTCGGATCCATTAGTGGTAACATGTAAGCCAGGAACAGCAACATCATCTGCCACATCATTTTTCAATCCATGGTTATCTCCACAAAGAATCCACCAACTAAAATATTCTAGTCTAATCAGCATAATCAGCACGGAAGTTTCTAAACAAAAAATCTGAAACCCTAAGTCCACCACCTATTACGGCTATGGGTTAGGCCAGTGCAGGTAATAAAAGACCAGCACCAAAATAGTCTAGATTCTTTCAAACCAAACCTGCAACTATTTGGCCGCTTGGTGGGTTGGATCTATGGACCCAACCTATATTACAAGGTCTAGTTGTAGCTCTCCATTTGACATGACAGCCATGATTGGAGATATTATTTTTAAAATTGCATGATAATATTTTAAAAATAAGGCACGTGGGTATTATAATTGGAAAATTTAACACAATGGATATATAGGAATTGATGTAACTATTGTCCACAAAATAGAAATATTTCTTAAAAACAAGAAACTCAAAACAACTTTTATATTTTTTTTCTATCTCCTAATTCTCTTTTACACTCAATGCTCTCTACTCTACCTTTCATGATCGTCTAGAATTCCAAGTAAAACTCATTTCAACTCAAAAGAAAAAAAAATTCAAAACATAATTAGGAGAAAATCAAAAAATTACGCTTAAGGTGAATTGACTACATATTTTTTTAAAAAAAATATTATAATGTAATCATTGAATAAATTTTTAATTTGAAAAATAAAAAATAAAAAATAAATTTAAGCAAATAAAGAATGTATTCTACAATATAATAGCTAAAAAAAAAATTATAGTTAAGAGGAGACAAATAAAATATCAAAAGTTCTGATGTAAAACATGTGGGCTCATTATTTATATTATTTTACAAATATTATGTGGTTCTATCGGTTCATGATCCTTTGCATTCATAGTTATTTGAGCATTATAGTAAATTTGTAATGGCAAGCTATATGTGAATTAACTGAAATGGTGAAAAACAAAATCTTGTTTTAGAGAAAAATATTGAAAAAAAAAGAAGAAAATAAAACACATAAGTAAATGCATACTTGCAAATGAGTTGATATCTAAATGTGATTCTTTTAAAGATTAACAGTTACTTATTGATTGTAGAATGTTTTTCTCTAACTAATTATTGACAACAGAGAAAATTTCAAAAAAAAGAAGTTGATGACACATTTCTTCTTGCAAATTACCCTTTTAGTGATTATTGCTAATGTTAACTATCCTCAAAGAAGGCGTATTCCAAAGAAATGAAGGGATTATACCTATAAATAAAAACAAAAGTATTCACTACAAAAAAAATAACTTTCAGTGACGACTTTTGGTGGCGACAAAAAAAGTCGCCACTGAAAGTCTGACTTTCAGTAGCGACTCTATTTGTCGCCACCAAAAGTCAGACTTTCAGTGGCGACATAAACATGTCGCCACTGAAAGTGGTCTTCAACGGCGACATTTGTGTCGCCATTGAAAGTAGTATTCAGCAGCGACACCATTTGTCGCTGCTGAAGAGTGTTTTTAGCGGCAATGTATGTAAGTCGCTATTGAAAGTGTGATTTAGTGGCGACATTTGTGTCGCTGCTGAGAATGGTTTTCAGTGGTGACCTTTTTGTCGCCACTAGAAAGTGATTTCAATGGCGACACTTGTTGCCGCCAATGGTTTTTTTCTACAATTTTTTTTAAATATTGTTTAGAAACTGATATATTTTTGCAATTATTTAGGTGGGGGGGGGAGGAGGAAGGAGGAAGAGGAAGGAAATGAAGTGTGTATATAATAGATATATTATAACTATGCGTGCTAATGTGGGGGAGAGATAATTAAAGAGACAATATATGTGTGAGGAAAGGAAGTGTGTGAGATATGTAGGGAAAGAGAGGACAAGTATGAGATGGAGAATATGTGCTTGTGAGATATGGAGAGAGATGGGAAGGGAGAGATAGTGTGACATGTGGGAGAGAAGGATGTAATTAATATATTTTAGAGGAATAATTCAATTAAGCATTTGAGAAAATATAGTTCTCTTATAATTTCATGTGAGTATAATTAACTTTAAAAATTGATACTTTTTTATGATAAATGCTTATTAAAAAGAGATGTCATGAATGAATAATATAATTAAGGGAGATAATATAATTAATTAAGGCATATGAGAAATACATACCTAAATTTTAAATTGATATTTTATTTTTTATTTTAAAGTTAGTTAATTAGAATTTGTTATATGTTAAGATTTTTTATATTTATATTTTCTTTTGTAACATAGTGTGCATAGGACACTTTAGTTGGCTTGTTCTCATGCTTGTAGAAGTCAAGTGTCATGAGTTCGAACTTGGGGAGGCTATTGTGTTTCATTTGGTGGATGGTGCTAATTTTTTTTTAAAAAAAGTAAAGAACGCATTGGCACTGGCAGGATTCAAACACGTTTCTTGATGCCAAATTCAATACAAGTTTTTGCACCAAGTGAGCCATTTCACCTTTGTTGATGCAAGTAGAATCTTATATTATTTAACCAATTTCTATGCTCCAAAATTTTCATTTCCCACCAAAACTGTAACTTCATTCGCACCAGATTTAAGAAAAATTTCACACGCCTAGGTTTGCTTCATTGCTTCATTCCAGCCGTCAGTCACAGAGCGTGGTCCCCTTCGAGCTCCACTAACGTCGTCGTCTGCCCGTCGTCCGTCGCCTTCAACCTTCACTCTGAAGATTCAGTGGTTGCTCCAAGATACTCTTCTCTCTTTCTCTTATTTTGGTTAGCGCATGAAAAAGCTTTTCTTTTTATTTCTTGAAGAAACTGAAGGAGGCAAATGGAAGGGGGTAGGAATTTATCTGCCTTCTCATCTTTGGGCAAATCAGAAAGTAGAGCTTACCTCTTCTCATCTTTGAGATAAAAATGTAGCTTTTCTAAGGAAGGAAGCTAAAGCATGTGTCTTATATGTAATTGTTTTTTTATTACTGTTTTCTAGGATGTACAACTCAATGATGTTGTTAATGATTAAATTGAAATGAATCCCTGTAACATTTCTCTTGCTGGTGTAAACACCCTATTTTGTCTGGGCCCCACGAAAATAATTGAGAAAAATCCTTCATGATAATTTGGGAAGATTTTGTTTGAAAAGTGTCATTTATGATGATTAGTTTTCTATTGAAATTTGGGAAAGTTTTCCTTACCTTAATGAATATATATAAAAAACGAAAAACTACTAAAAAAAATTCCTCATTTATGTTGATTAGCTTCAAATTAAGTAGTTTTATTAACAGAAGAAATATTAAAAAATAAAAAAATTAAAATTAAAAAGATGGTGCATCAATAAGCAAACTCTACTTGTTTCCTATAAAAAGGGAAGTAAGGGTTGAAGCATGGGGGGTTGGTTTTTGGGATTTTGGAGGAGAAAATAGAAGGAGGCACAAGGTACACTAGTCCTTCATCTTCTCTATTTTTTCATTCTCCTTTTGATCAATACGTATATGTGCTTAGCATGTATAAAGCTTGATTTTATCATTTTTTTCAAATAAAAACAATAGAACATCTTTTTTTGAAAAAGCAAAGGGAAAACTCTTTGAAACCGTTTTACGCCGTGTGAAGTTTTAGAATCTCCTCAGGCAAAAAACCGATTGTGTTTGAGTGTGAGGTTATGGGAACCTCCTCAGGAAATATAATCCAAATTTTTGACAAATTCCTACTCCCTTAGAGAAATAAACAATAAGAAATTTTCTTCTAAAATAAAAAACACCAATCAAACCAAAAAAATACTTTTTTGGTGAATTAAATAAAATTTTTCTTAAAAAACACAAACCAAGTAACACGCATTTCTACCCCCGAACTACGTGGGCTTTGATCCCTCTAAAGGGTACATAGGCCTTAGATTTTCATCCTAGTTCAAGTCCAACCTTATAAACTTTTTTTTTTAAAATTTACGTTTTTATTATATTTTCCCTTTTATATTACTTAACGTTTTTTTTTGCCTTTTTTCTTTTTATATTTTTCCTTTTCTTTTTCTCTTTTCCCTTTCTTTTTTTTATTTCAATTTTCATTTTTTCTATTTAGTTAACGTTTTCTTTTCTTTTCTTTTCTTTTTGTCTTTTTTTTATTATATTTTTTCTTTTCTTTTCTCTTTTCTCTCTATTTTTTATCTATATGTTCTCCTAATAATGTTTTTTTGCTCGTTTTTTTCGTTTCGTTTTGATTTTGTTTTTTCTTTTATTTTATTGTTCTTTCATTATATCTTCCTTTTGTAACTTTTTTTTTGTTTTTGTTGGGTAATTAAATTTTTTTAGGCTATATTATTTTAAATAATAAACTTAGGGCAATTGTTTTCACAAACGGGTGTTATGGGATGCCTAACACCTTCCCCATACATAATCAATTCCTGAATCCTATCATATTTTCGTAGACCGTGTTTTTTGAAAAAAGGTTCCCAAAATTATCCTTCTTTTAAAATTTTGGTGGCAACTCCTGAATCCAAATTTTGGACCCTACAGCTGGATTTGTTGTATTTTTTTTCCTGCGTGAGACCAGAGTGGTGCCGTCCATATGATGGAATCAGTAGCTTAATACTCTATTTAATCAGATCACTATTGCACTATAATCCCTGCAATGCTATCTGTCTCTGACATTGACATTAAGAATAAAATGCTAGCAACTAAAGTGTTCTTCTTGCTTTACTTAATCTTTTGTAATTGGAAGTGCTGATTATACACTTTGAACATTTGTTTTTTGAATACAACTTGCTTGATGTTATGAACTATAGATATTCCAATCAGTTGAATCCATTTTTCATTTAATGTTATGAACTATTCTCTATTATATAGTAGAATCCATCTTTAAGATTGAATACAACTTGCTTGATGTTATGAACTATTCTCTATTATACCATTCTTCATTTATCATGGAGAAGAATAATTGACTTAATTGTTTGCTTGTCACTGTTCTACCATTATACTTCGCATAAAAAATAGATAGTATGGTAGAACTAGCCCCGCATGTTGCTTAACCCAGCACTACAATTCTCTCTATCCGTTTTTCTTCAACCTTTCAAATGCAAGCACCCACTATATGAGGAAAAATGAAAATGATAGGGTGCTACTATATATGTTTTGTATATGCTTTTAAATTAAGGCTCCACGGATGCTACTATAACATCTCAACTGTGTATAAAAATTAAGGATATCTAACTTTAAGTCCATAATATCATTTCTGGTAACCAAAGCATAGTAATTTGTCGCATCTTCTATTGATTTTTGCTGCTTTCTGTTCTTTTGTTGTTCCTCTATCCTGGTCCATAATATCAATTGGCTGCTGCATATTCGTTTTTGTAGCTGCATATTCGTGTTTGGAAATGGGGTCTTGGTTTTTGAAATCTAAGGGAGAAAAGGAAATATATATATATATATATGCTGGCTTAGCCTCTGTGAGTGTGTTTGTGTATGTATATATATAAATATGCATTCGAAAGCTGGAACAAAAGTCTTTGGAATCTAGAAATATATATGCATGCGTGTTTGGTATGTATATATATGTATTATGAAATCTAGAATTTTAGTGTGTGTGTGTGTGTGTGCAAAATCGTTGGAAACAAGGGAAAGAAACATCCTTGTCTTATTACTAATGCACTTTGTCCAATAAAAGATCCATTTGAAGGAACAAAGGAAGATCAAGTTTCCACCATTGCTAAACAGATGACTGCTCATGGCATGAGAATGGAAAGTATAATTGTGAGAGGAACCCATAGCCATGCTATAAATAAGAGAGTAATGGATGAAATCTCTCAAGTTTTTCTTTTGGTTTTGGATTAAAATTCTGGTTGTTATGATTGAGTCTTCATAATTTGAATGTAATTTTAGATTTTCATTGCTTATTTATGAACAAAACTTGAACATTTTTGTAGGATATGTCAGGACTAAAAAGAGGCCGAGGTGGTAGAGTTTCTTCATTTATTAGATCGCATGGTGATATAGATAGTGGAGGTAATTGCTCTACACCTCAATCAAGACCTGTCATTTCACCTTGATCACTGTTGCAACTTGAGGACATACCTGCGAACTCTCCCTCTACTCAAAATAGCAGTGCAGGCGAATTCCCTTAAATTCTGTTTAATACAAATATCTAATCTACATCTCATGTAACTTTTACTTCTTTTAATTATCTCACATTGATTATAGGCTCTTCTAACACCATCATTAAGAGCAGAGGAGTTTACAAGTCTTATTAAAGTGGACATAAGAACCAAACTTGGAGCAAAAATACCAGTAAAAATTTCAGATTCCATGGCAAGAGCAGTAGGTCCAGAAGCAAGAAACCTTGCTAATTATTATGGTTATGTTATTAGGACCACAGTTACATTTGAGTATGGTTTTGAATGGCATATTATTTTTGAGAAATTTGGTAGTCAGATGATGTTGAAAGTAAAGGTAGGTTATTATTCCAATACACACACACACACACATATTTGTTTATATTTGCATAACAAGTATATATGTTTTTTTGTTTTAGGATAAATTTGAAAATGCTGACATAGGAAATGAAAAGAGGTTTGAGAAGACTATCAATATTAATTTGCAAAATGCCTTTAGAAATTGGAAGATTAACTTGCACTGTCACTACAAGAAATTTGCTTCTGATGAGGATAGGTTGAATCATCTTCCTCAAAATCTTAGTTTTGTAGATTGGCAGAGATTATTAACATATTTTCAGTCTGATATTTTTAAGGTACCTTTTTAACCTTTTAAGTGAATAATATTTTTATTTATTCATTAAATTCTGATTACTGACCAAACTTGTGGTAGAATAAGAGTGCAAGAAATACACAAAACTGAGAAAAACATGTGACAAGGCATACTAGTGGTCCCTGATTGTTTGCAGAGATTGATTATGCCACAGTAAGTTCAATATCTTTTCACTTTAGTTTATCCTATTTATCATATTTTCATTTTACAATATATTATTTGTTGTCATTGTGCATTATACATTGTAGAGAGACCCCATCACTGGACAGCATGCACTGCCTGACCAGTTGTGGGAGTTAACACATACTAAGAAGAATTCAGAGGGACAATTAGTTTGGGTAGATCCACAATTTGAACAAATCCATGTCTGCTAGTGTTTTTTTTTCAATGTCGAGTAAATGAATTTTATTTTTATTTAATTTTTTTTCACACTTCATTTGTCGATTCGCATGCGAGAACTTATTCAACAACAAGAGCAAGAGGTAGATAGTGATGCTCGAATGACCTCTGATGACATATTGACGGCTGTTCTTGGAGAGAAGTCGGGGTATGTAAGAGGAAAGGGATATGGAGCAAAGCCTTCAAGGAAGAGAGATCGCCCTCAATCTAGCGATACTTCAATTGTAGAGAATGTGCATAACAAGTTACATGAAGAGTTTGATAGAAAATTTCAAGAGGAGCGAGAAAAGATGAAAGCAGAGAGTGCAAAGATGGCAGAAGAGCGCGTATAGATGGAGGCAGAGCATGCACAATTTGAGCAGAGGATAGAACAAATGGAGCAAAGAATGCAGGCTCAATTAGCTGCTTTAGTGTAGCGAGAGCAACTTAAATTGTACTTATCATAGAACTATCTTAACCTTTACAAAATATATGTATTTTGGTAAATTTGAAGAATCATGTGGACATCATGGATTTATGGTATATTAATTTTTAAACACTACACATTCCAAATATTAATTTAAGAAATTTAATTTTAGTTTTAAAAAAAAGCAATCTAAATTTTTAAAAAATTATTCTAACTTTCAGTGGCGACATTTGTCGCAGCTGAAAGCATGTATAGGCGGCGACTAAAATGTCGCCGCCTATACATGCTTTCAGTCGCGACAAATAAGGTCGCCACCTATGCTTGTCTTTGGTGGCGACTTAAAAGTCGTTGCTTATGGGTACTTTCAGCAGCGACAACTAGGGCTGAGCAAGCAACCCATAACCCGGTGAACCCGTCCGGGCCCGGTATGAAATTTGCCCGTTTGGGCCCGCCCAAAAATAGCTCTTAACGGGCGGGTTTTAAACGGGTGGGCTAATGGAGTATACGGGACGGACTACAGGCAAAGCCTCGGGCTGCCCGTGCCCACCCGTTTATATATATTAGTTTTATATATATATAAATACCTATTAATATAATATTTAGTAACCATAAAATTTGAAGTTGACATTTGGCTAAGTTAAATCACCTAAATTTTTTTCCATAATAATAAACAAACCAAACAAATAAATATTTGCAAAAGGAAAAATAAAATTATGGAGAAAAAAATCTTAAATTATTCAAAAGACTTTGAGCCAAAATTGGTGATTTAGTATTATGAATGTTAAATCAGTAAATAAATTTTATTATAATATAAATTTTAATTAAAAATATTTTTTAGGATATTCTTAATAAAGTTAACATTTTTAATTTAAGTGTATATTTTCAAAATAGATGGAAGGTCCATGTAATTGGTACAATGTGCAAAGAGGATTGAAATATTTTACCCCAAACTTTTTGACAAGTTTCTCATTTTGAAACATTTTAAAGATGGAAGGTCCATGTAATAGTTCTTTATGAATGAAAAATTGGCAAAATCTCATTTTAAAATTACTTTTCATTTGAGAGATTAAAACAGGGGGAAAAAAAAACACACACACACACACAGTGCACACATGGTCTTGCCAGATTTCAAGAACATAGAATATTAAGATTTGGAAGACCAAAACACAAATTTGTTGGGAGACTCCTAGATAAATTATTTTTGGCAAGTTGAATGTTTTGTAGCATTGAATTATTCAATATAAAGGTGGTATTGAGCCTGAAAGTTGATTGTTTCCATGATATTGTATGTAGCTATTGAAGATTACTAATCTCATTTGGAATTCCTCCTTCAAATATTAAATGACAAAAATAATATGTCAATATCATGAGTCATAAGCTGTCATAACAGAATGATCAAGTTCATTGTTGAAATAATTAATATGCATTTTAAAAATTAATTTAATTTTAATACTGAAAAGTAAAAGAAAGAGAAGTTCAGAGTGTGCATCTTTTTTCAGGATATTTTTCCTTGTTGGGGGGTTTCTAAAGTATGTATTTTTGTGTTTATGTTCACAATATGACATTTGTCAATCTAGTGTTGCATTTTTATGTCGATCCGCATTTTTGTTGAAAAATAAAAAGATATACTTAAGGATAAAATATATCGTAAGTTACGATGACAATGTTAAGAAATATAATTATTTTAAAAAATAAATTTGTTACTAGCTATATATATAAATCGTATATAGGGACAATCCAAGATCAATACCCATAGGCCAGATGAGATTATTGGTGTAATTCATAAAGTTAGCATATACATGAGACAAATTTGTGTCCTAAAAAACATATATTCTGAATAATAAAACAGAAGCGCACTTATTTTCAAAAACAAATAACTCTTCTATTTCAGATGGGCTAGCTATTGACCATAGTATAAATAATTTTTTTTCTAAGAACATTTATTCTTCTACTGAAAATAATTTTATTTGAAACACTGTTGAACACTAAATGTGGATAGAATAAATAATTTGATTGTATGATATGATGAGATATTTGGATGGATTAATGTTGAACTTATTGGTCTATTCTCACAATACCCATTACGATATGTGTTATGCTTTAGTTCATTTTATTATTCTGTAATTTAGATTAATTTACCTTACAGTTATATCAATGAGAAGGAAAAGGAATAAAGAGAAGAGGATGAAAAATAAGAGAAAGTAGGCACTTCTACAAATTAATAAGAGGCAAAAGAAAAATGCTTCAGCAAAGAAGATATATCAAAAAAAGTTTGAGGGAGATATAAAATAAGATCGTCAATTTCTTCATTTAACTTTGATTAGGAAAAAAAATGACTAAGAGATACATTGAAATCCAATTGGCCGTTGCTTTTTTTTTTTCCAATTAGAATTTAAAAATAAACGTTAGGAGACTTAAAAAAATTATTTTATACAAAACTTATAAAAATAAAAATTAATAATACATAATACAATTAATATATAATTTAGATTATCCAAATTGAAATTAAAACCAAATATGTTGCTTGTGAGGCTTACTCATTTAAAAAAACACTTTAGAAACATTTTAGTGATAGAATAATATTTAATTTTTAAAGACCGGCGAACCTTTATACCCGTTTGGATTAATATTATAACTTCATTTTTTCCTACAGTGTAACTGTACTAATCATTTCAAAAATTGGATGATGAATTGCCTTTTATTCTTGAAAAAAGAAAAAGAAAAGAAAAAGGCTGACTAAAACGAGAAGAAAATGCATAAAATAAAAAATTTATAAAATCAAGAGAAGAACTTAATAACTCAAGTGAAGGCAAGTTGAAAAATGTTTTGGGAAGGATTCTTGAAACCTTTTTATCCACAATTCGTAAAATCTTCAATTGCTCAAGTCTCCCCACTTCAATTGGAATACCTCCTTCAATTAAATTGAAATTCCAATTCAAAATATGCAACTTTGATAGATTGAACATAGATAATGGGGTAAATCCATTAAGAGTGTTATTTTGAAAATCGAAAAGTTTTATTGGATCAAATGTTATATATTTTATAACAAATGGAACACAGTTTGGACATCATGTTGTTCATAGTTATGATGAGATTTACACTGTCTAAATACAGCTTTGACAATCCAGAAGACTTAAAATTTTCAACGGATAACTTTTAAATAAAAAATATTTTTTTGTTTAAAAAATAGCAGTTAAAAGATTGTTTTTATTTTAGATTTTGTGCATATTCGAATAATTTTTTCCAAAATTAAAATAAAAAAAATACCAAATCTAGATAGATTGATGAGCATCAAAGCTAATTCCATGTAACTGTTTTGCGACCAGATTTTATATGTGAAAATACATACTTTTTTGCCATATATGAAAATATATAATAAGCGCAAGTAAAAGTTTTCGTTCATATAAAGAAAAGTGGAATCTAAAGTATGTTTCCAATAAGAAACTACTTTAATTTGTTGATAAAGACTTTAACAGATCACCAACATCTATTTGATATTTCTTCAATTTAGGGGACTAGAGTCTTAACAGACATCTTAACAACTATATTATAATCTAATGGTTATTTTTGGTTTTTTTGTTAATAAATCTTCATCCCCTTAAATTTATTCTCATTTTAGTTTAATTAGTCCATCAAGTGACAAAATGGTCTATATTCTTATTATCTTGCAGAAACCAATATTTTAAATATGATGAAATTTATGAGAGAAAAACTTATAGTTTAATTAAAACTTGAGGAACCAAAATAAAATGAGGGAAAATTTAAAGCGATATGGATTTTGTTAACCCCAAAAAGTAATTAATACAAGAGTAATTAATATAATCTTCAATATGTGAGATGAATATGACTTTTCAATCAAACAGAGTGTCACGAGGGGTCTCTATCTTGATTGCAAGTGCTTAAATATAAAGAAAATGAAGGAGATAAAGAGAAATTGAATACTCATGGGTTAGGGTGTAACAGTGGGGCTTCGACAACACAATGAAGAAGTAAACAAGTATAATGAAATGGTAATACTCTGTATGCATTAAACACCGCAAAAATCCAAAAAACTAATGCATATGGAATAACAGTCACAAGGAATTACAGAAAGGAAAACAGAAGAGAGAGGTTTACGAAGGAAAAGAGAGTAATTCAGGAAGGAGAGGGGACCACTAGTTTCTGCACACAATCATTAGACTCTTTTTTTTTTCTTTTGATTTTTTTCTTTTGATTTCTCCTCTGGTGATTTAAAGGCTGACCCATCTTCCAGACACATCAATGGCCCGAAGTTAATCTGGATCGTTAATTGCAGGTATCTGAAGGAAAAAACCATATCCCTTGATTATTAAAAAAGTCAGAACTGAAGACAAAATCATATTAATTTTTAGTTTTTGACGTTCTCATCGCATATAAACTCGGCCGTTTTTTATTGGGATTTTCCCTTATTTTTATTAACTACTCAATTCAAAACAATCATTGTTTTTTTAAATTATTTCTTAATCATATTTTAAAACATAAGCACACAATCTAATAACTATTCCACATGGTTCACTCTCTGTTTTATATTAATATAAAGAAAGTAACATTTTAACATGAAAGGTATTTTACAAAATTTTATATGAGATCAGATATTTTTTACATGTATAGAATGCTTGTCAAGAATATATCAAAAGAGAAAGGTGAATTCCTTGATTGTGATAGTTGTAGGAGGCATTACTATTCATTAACACGGCCATTAGATTCAAAGATTTTGTCCTTCAATCAATTTTAAAAATTCCCAAATGACCTAGCTAGAGATGCCAACACAGGTGGGGGGGAAGTTATTTTGGCAAGATGGTGGAAGTGGGATTTGAACCCACCCGGACTTGCTGCCAAAAACATTGGTTTTGATTTTTCTCCCATATTTTATCTTTCTCCTCCAATTTCAAAAATCCCATTTTGAAATCTCACACCTTTCTAAAAATTTATATCATGTGATAAAATCAAATTTATACAGCTTGTTATATCATTACTTTTTTTTGGCAACATGTTATATCATTGTATATATTTATAATGCAACAGAACGTTGAGGGAAAAAAAATGAAAAGATGATATATCAAAACCAGTTAGCATTTAATGGCGTAAACAAAAAAGGAATAAACATGCCATGGTTTAAGAAGACAAAAGGAAAAAGGAGGAAAAAAGTAGAATGATCAAAATAGTCATAATGTGATATAAAATTTATTTCCCCTCCAGAAAGCCCTGTCTTTGGAGGGGAGCTTGGGGAGGGGAGGGGAAAAAAGAAAAAAGAATTACCTCTCCCCCTTCAACCAAACACACTTACATCCTTTTCTACCCTCACCTCGCCTCTCCTCCCCTACTAAAAACCCCAACCAAAACCCACATAACTGTAATGTGTGTAAGAACAAATTCTTCCTACTCCTCCACTATATCTCGTATGTACAATTTGACAATTTCCCACTCTGCCCGTGATGCTTTTTATGGGTGTCGTTGGCTTATTTCCTGAATTTGATAACAAACCAAGGGTCCATTTATTATTAGTCCTTAAATGTAGGTAGTAATTTTGTTGACTTCATTTTGGAGTACTATTTTTAGAGTACATATAATTTATAAATGAGCTAGTGATGTGTAGGTGTTGTTGAATTAGGTTAACCTTTAATAGGGGCCTATGGTCAGGCTTAGTTAAAGCCTGATGAGACCTGCTTTGTGTAATAATAAGGCAAAACTCTAGGCTTATTTAAATGCATGCTTATTTAAATAGGCCAAGCTTTTCTTTTAAAGGCTTAGCCTATAAGTTTGATCTGTTTAGTTACATATAAATTTAAATAGGCTCAAAGCTAATTTAAAGCATTCCATTTGTAAAAATATAGATTTTAATAAGTTTAAAGTCTATTTATGACCTTCAAGTCTTGAAATATGAGGCATTTTTAAATTCATATAGTGTAATTAGGCATTTAAAAAGGTTCTAAGTTAGGCCTGCTGAAAGGTTCAGTTTGAACTTAAGAAAAACCTGTCAACAAGTTCAGGCTTAGGCTCAGGCTTTAGGCCTCGTTACAAATTTATGCCTATTTAATCAAAGTCTAACTTGGCCTGGCTTATTTCTATTCCTAGCCCTCACCTTCTATTAGTTTTCCAAGTTGATTTAAAGAACATTTTAATGTTTAAAACAGTTATCTAATATTTTATTTTTGAAAACTTGTTTTTTAAGAAATTATAGAAGTATTCTTAAAACTTATTAAAAAAACTATTCTTAAAACATAAATATAGAACACAGAAACAAGCATGCCCCTAATTTTCACTTTATTAGGCGGAGGGAATGAGAAGTAAAGCCTTTTGTCTTTCCTTCTTTCCTTACATCAGCTAAATAAATTGCCCACAATGTGGCTCCTGTGATCATCTCCGCTTTCACTGTTCAATTGAATAGGTCAGTTCATCTTCATGCGTGCATAATTATGAATTATTTGCTCTAGCAATGGCAATGGGAGATTTAAATTTCAAATTTTGAAATTCCCTCCACTCCAATTTTTTCATCATCCCTTCTATCCTTCATTTCCTATGTACAATTTTGTCTTTTTCCTTCCTCAAAGCATCCCCATATTTCTTGGTTTCTCTTCATCTCTCATGGGTTCTTCATTTTCGCCAATCTCACCTCCAATCTACTCTGCGTTTAAAGGTAGGGATTCTCCATGCTCCTTTTTTTCCCTCATTCACATTCTTCTTTCTTTCTTTTCATTAATCCATTTACTACTCTATTATTCTTCATCTTTTATTTTCCATCAATTCATCTATATTATACTTCATGAACCTCTTTGTTTATTGTTTATGTAACCCTCATGTCATCTATTTGAACTAAGAAATTCAGGGGAGGAAAAGAAAGTGATCTAAGTCTTGCTCCATTCTTTCCTGTGTTTCCTGTGTTTCCTGTATTTGAACTCTGATGATTGTTATGTTTGTACAATTAGTATGTAGTGGATGATTGGATGGATTTTTGTTCTATTTCAGTTCTATGATATTTCAATGTTATTTTACTAAAGGTTTTGATTAAAGAACATGAAAGAAGTGCTGAATGCTACCAAGGGACTTGTCTATTTTCAAACAATTCAGGAAGAAACCATAGAGAGAGAGAGAGCTATTTAGACTCACAAATTATATTACTGCAAAAGTTGTTTTGTTTGTGACCCTCGTAAATTGTTTAAATAGGTTCATAGGCTAGAACTTATTAGGAAAATGTTGTCCCCTTGTAGGCTATATTAAAAATGATATATATTGTTTTACTTCATCAAACTAAAATTTGAATAATTTCATAAAACCCAATTTCTTTTAAACATACCACTTGATTAATGAAATAATGTATCAAACATGACATGTTACTTATGTCATAAGCTAAATTGCAGGCTAGCTAGGAACAATTATATTTAGTTCTCGATCCAATGTGTCTTGTAGTGCCTCTTTCAGTAAGATGGATTTAGATCTTGTGGTTGACTTGATTCTATTTGGGCCTATAATCTCTTTCTCTCCTTTGCATTTGTACCCTATGAGATGAGGGATAGGGAGGGAAACACTTCTGGGTATGGTAAATGTAGTCATTGAGCCAATGAGACCATAAATAATAAAATTTATGCTACACGTAACAAGTAAGCTATTAATGAAAAACATATTAGTGTCTTGTAGTAAAAAGAGGAAGAGCTCCATGAGTTATTAAAGAATGGCTGTGTCAATATAAAGTCCAAAAAAGCAAATCCGACAACCATCTTTAATGAGAACGCAGAATTGACTAAAGTGTGTAGGGATTTCGTCATTGAATATCAAAACTTTAATACTCATGACAGTGATTACTATCAATTAGTTGAAGATTAGAGGGAGCTAGGAATGATTTTAATAACTTGCCACAGGTTTGGCCCTCTGACTATTGCAATGGACTTTTCTTTTTTTGATAATGGTAAGATTTTTGTCGTAAAAAATGAATGATCTAGAATTAATATTTAATTTAGACTTCTGTGCCAATATGATGTTTCTAAGATATGTAGAAATAATTCTAAGAGTACTCCCTGGAGAAGTTGATTTATATAGTTCATTGTTTCACATGGTTATTTACTTCATCTGATTCCACTATGAATTTTTTAGTTTGAGATTCGTTATTTGTTGAGTCTCGCAGCATAGTTGCTACTATATAGTTCATTCTTTGGATTGTCCTTTTGTTGATAGAAAGACAAGTAAATTTGTTTGCTTGTTATCTAATGTTTGGGGAGAATCCCAAATAAATAGCTCTATAATTCTACAAACCCAAATTAGGCCCATGAAAAAGCAACATGACAAATGAGGAACATGGTAGTAATTTTTCTTTTGAATTTTGGCGCTATTACAAAAATTTCCCAAAAAAAAAGATAAAGACCCCTCATCGGAGCATTACTGCCAGTAGGCCATCAGAGCTCCGGCACCTAGTAGCAGCCACTTGGTCAGAGCTCTAGCCGTTGGCTACTGAAGCTCCAATCGTTTTAGTTGTTTTTGGAGCTTGCACATATTTTTGTTTTGTTTTGAAATGGGAGCCAAGGTGGTGGAGGTGGCCCACCTTGGTTCTCCAAAAATTTGATGACCATTGCGCCACCAAACCATTTTGATAATATAGTGCATGTAAATATTTAATACATGTAACAAGATAGTGTTTTATGTGATAACTCAAATGACAATATTTGTAAATGTATTAATAATTTCAATAACATTATAATGTAAGTTTTAATTATTGACGATGCTTGTAACATGAATGACATTTGTAAAGATACTACTATAATTAAAAAATTTCATATTTGTAGAAATTCAATTAATTAGGTGAGAGTGTAGGAAGTTGACTAGAGTTGCCAATTTTTACAAATAATAATGTAATGTTTTAATCATTGACTATACTTGTAATGAGATTGAAAACATTGGTAAAGGTATTGATCATCTCAATAACTCTATCTGTTGCTACTTTTAAAGAGTTTCACATTTGGTGAAATTTAACTAATTGGGTAAGGGTGTTTGCAATTGATGACACTTCTTAGGTTTTACAACTAAGAATGCAGTGTTTACTGCCATAAGGTTTTTCCACACTCTCACCCAATTAATTGAGTTTTTCCAAATATGAAATTTGTTAATTGTAGTAGTAAACGTTGCTATTGAAATTATCAATACATTTACAAATGTTGTCATTTGTGTTACAAGTGTTGTCATTATGTAAAACATTACCTAATGACATGTGCTATATATTTACATGCATTATATCATTAAAGTGATTTGGAAGTTCAATGATTAACAAACTTTTGGAGAACCACCATCTTGGCTCCCATTTCAAAAATAAATGTGCAGACCAGCGACTGGAGTGTCGGTGGCTGACAATTGGAGTTCTAGCCAGGTGTTTGGTGATCAACACTGGAGCTTTGGTGGCCTGCCGGTGATGGTGCTCCTACGATTTAATATGAGGGGCATTTTTATAAAAGCACTAAAATTTGAAAAGACAAATTGTTACCATAATTCTCATTTGCCCTTTAACTTATTCATGGGCCTAATTTGGGTTTGTGGAATTCAAGAGCTATATATTTGGGATTATCAGTAATATATAACTCACTTTTAGTATTAAATTGATAAAAAGAAAGTATAAATGACTGTGATAAAAATAAATCAATACATGATTCTAATTGTAAAGCTTTGGCATTTAAATTTAAAAATTTATACTAAATTGTTTAACTCCTGTTTTCCTTTCATCAACGTAATAGCAAGAGTTAAATAATAAAAAATAATGGATGACAAGATTCATTTTTTTTTCATTAACAGAAGTAAAATTTCAGAGACAATCTACGTAGATTATTATTGCATATGTTGTTAACATCGAATTGACAAAAAAAATTAAATTAAAATAAATATTAATTCTGAATTATTCATTTCTCAGCACAAATATTCTAAGCATCATTGATAAAAGAAAAGTTCACGGTAATACAGCCTATTCAATTCAATCTCAATTCCCTTTGTTTCTTCAATCAATCGATGGTAATCATTGAGTTGATCTTTAAAGATGTACTAAAGTTGATATTATTTATTTGTATACTTGTTTCCATGTATTATGCTTAGTATTTCTATACTATAAATAGCTACAACATTTGCCGGACTTATATTTTGTTCCAATGCATTTTTGTAATTTAGATTGTTAAGGTTCTTAAGAAAGACAAACAGACAAACTTGGGTTCTTTTCCATTCCAAATCTGACAAAAAATTCTTCAGATTAGTAGTATTAATTGAGATGCTATATCTTTCTTTGGACCATTTCTTGATTTGTGTGTTATCCTTAACTTAAGGGTCATGTTAATCTTCTATATATCATTCCAATTTTACTGGAAGTCCTCAAAGGGAGATTTGAGATGCTATATCTAGTTCTCTCTCTCTGTTTTTTTTCAATGGAAAGTATGGTTTAAATTTGTTCTCTTTAAACTAGAGCATGGTTTGAACTGTGTTAAGTTCAATTAGAGTGAAATATCTCATGTTGTATAATCTCCTTATGTAGTTCACAAGGAAGACACTAGCTGCTCTTAGTAGGCCACATGTCACAAGAATATAAGAGAAATTATTTACAATTTACACATGTTAGAAAAAAGAAATAATGTTCAGCTTTGTCCCTAAAATTTTCTCTTAGGAGTAATATTGTCCAGGAATTTTTTTAAATGTTTTCCCATTCCATTAAAATTTATGTTGACCATTAATACTTTTAAATAAATGGATAAACATTGCTCTATTTGAAATTTTTATGACAACATTGCTCCTAAAAACCTTTTAGAGTAACATTGCTTTCGAAAGAAAACTCTTCCGGAACAAATTTGCACCATAACTCTAAAAAATACCTACAAGATAGGAAGAATGTCAAGGATAAAATGGTTTCTATTTAAGCGTAATCAAGATGAAAGAAAGTATTTTAAGTAAATCAACTGATATTTATTACAAATTATTAAACTAATTTCTTTAATCTATTTAAATTAGTTATCTAATTCTTATATAAAAGATTGAAGGCAGTAATAAAGATTGTGGGATTGGTTAGCTAATAAAGCCTCCCTTGATTGATTGTAACACTTTCAAGATAGCAAAGGATTTCAAACATTTGGCTGTCAAGCTTTGTGCCATTAAAGAATTAGTAGTCGTAGTGAAAGTTAGCAGTGTTAAAATTTAAGGAACAAAAATACACTATATAGACTCAAGGGAAAATAAACTAAAATTTAATGTAAATTTAGAGGACCATAGGGATGTTTGAGCCAAATTTATTCAAAATGAGGGCTTGACAAATAATTTGTATTTCTTTATACACAACAAAATTAAGTTTTATGTGCTTTATATGAATGTAGAGAAAGTAACAGTTTTTTTTTAAACCCCCTTCCTTTCTTGTATGAAGCAGTAATTTCCATTCAAAGTTGATAGCAAGGCCAATGAGAAGTATTAGAAAATTCCAACTAAGAGGCTAAAGGCTAGTCTCACATTCTATTGCCTATTTTTGTTCTTTTGGAATAGTTCTGTATTCCTTTTTTTTTTTTTTTCAAATATAAGTGTTGATCACAAAAAATATAAAAAAATATATATTTAAACACCATTACAATAGACACTTCTCATGTTCATTTTTTTTATCGTCTCATGTGAGATGCCTTTGTTAGAGATGTTACAATTATGTGGCTGTCATGTCCATTAGGAATTGAATGTAAGAAGGGGTATTTGTCATGTCCATTTTCAACAAAATTGGACGTGAGAAATCGCCAATTTTCTTAAAAATGGATGTAAAAGAGAACCCCTCTCATGTCCAGTTTTGATAATAATGGAAATGACATGTTTTGCATTATCTTTAAAATTTATATCCATTAAACCAATAAAGAGAAGTCATGCATTCTTTTTTGTTTGACCCAAAATAGTCAATTTTTTTAATAAAAAAAGTATTTAGTACACATTGATAGTTGAAACCAAAAAAGCACTCAAAAAACCTATTATACAACCTAACACACCATCTTACACAACAAAATAAACGGACAAACAAACAATAACAACATCGAGAAAAAGGTTGTCGCAGAAAAGGACACAACTGCAACTCTTCACGTCATTTATAGTGGACCTGCAAATAGGAAAAACACTCTAAATTCTAAAAGTGCTAACACCGTTGTAACTTGACGGATTCTGCTTGAGGCTCTTACCATGAATTCTTGAAGCTTGTCTCCCTATATACCTTTTTTTCCATTAAATAAATTAACGAAATGCTAACAATATAATGATAGGGATAAACACTATTTTGCCCCGGAAGTATCACCTTTGGAGCAATTATGCCTCGGAAGTTTTTCGGGGTTTAATTATATTCCGGAAGTGTTAAAAGTTGTGCAATTTCACCCTATCCATTATAAATGTTAATTTTAACCATTAGTTTGACTTATATAATACATTTAGCATTGTCACGTCATCCTTCAAAGCCGTGTCATCATCCATGTTAGTCTCCTTCTTCCTCACCATCAAGAGGGAAACCAGCAAGGTTGCATTGTAGAACAACAATGGTGACGTTCTCCAGTTCACCTACAACGACAATGATGTGGTCCTACCCAAAGGCTTTCTCTCTCGATGGAACTCTTCGGAACAGGACATCAAGGTGGAGAGGGTGGCGAACAAGAACAGTGTGATGGTGAAGAAAAATGACGTGGTTGAAATTCTAGCGAACGTGGTGCCGGTGACGAAGGAAGATGACAAGATCCATAACTACCGGTTGCCTTCAGATGATTGCTTTCCCCCACTTGGAAGTTCCATTCATGTTCAATTCAGGCCTCACCAGCCTTTTCCATTTATGGATGCTAGCCAGCAAATGAATGTTCAATATGTATGTATAAATGCACACACACATGATGATATACAGAAAGGGACGTGATGGGGAGGAGTAAGGGATCATGATGAGCAAAAGGACGGTGTGGCGCTATGTAAACATTAATGAAAGCAGGAATGGAAGAAGAAATTATTTGTATTATCATAAACCCATTTGGGTATAATACTAATCAATCCTCACTTGAGGATGATGAACAAACCCCATTTTGGGGACTCTTGAGGTGGGAGACCTAAATTATCTGCCCTCTCTATGTATTAGTGGGGACTCTACATCCTCTCACTCTTTGGTGATGATCATACAATCTCACACCCAAACCATTACATTATGACCCTTTATATAGATTTTTGGGTCACAAACTAACTAAGTGATTAACACCAATCACTTTAACTAACCCATACTTCTAACACCCCCGCTCAAGTTGACACCCTCTAACAACTCTAGGTGCTCAACTTGCCAACACAAACTACAAGGGAGTGAAGTGAGTTAAACCATACAATTTTGATTCATACAAAAATTTCTTCATAATCTTCTTATCCATGCTAATCCTCAATGAATACTGGGAACAGTGATCAGACACGGTTTTGTCGTCTTCCGGTGCAATACAAGATGATTACCCCAAAATAATGTAATATAGTGGGCAACTTATCGTTCTTCTCGAGGAGCGGTTTATTAGTTATCTTAGTCTAAATTGGTTATTGAAAA
This sequence comes from Vachellia collinsii, assembly GCA_006871305.1. Taxonomy (NCBI): domain Eukaryota; kingdom Viridiplantae; phylum Streptophyta; class Magnoliopsida; order Fabales; family Fabaceae; genus Vachellia; species Vachellia collinsii. The sequence continues at coordinate 56,028 of QFDD01000065.1, read as the reverse complement.
CATGCTAAACTTGGGTAAAAAGGGGGATTTGATTTAATAAACGAAAACTGTAATGCAAAACAAAGAAAGGGTGCCTAGTAAAATATTTTTGGTCTTTTTGATAATTGAAAGTATGCTTTGGATTAAAGAGAATATATAATGAATAGACTCTCAGTGATGGGAACTTAGCTTTCCTTGGTCTAACTTTAACATTGGAGTTTAATCCTTCTGAGTCTAATTCCTAAGCAATCACTTAGGTCTAATGATTTAATTAATGCAATTCACTTGAATCCAAGTTAATGAACATTTTTAAAACATTGTTAAATACCACTTAGAATGTAAAAGGGTGAATGATGCTCATGTTCTCAATGGATTGCAATCACAAGCACAGAAACCCAATGGACAACTAACCACCAACAATCATTGATAACAAGTTGAACACAAGGAATCAAATCTGAAATATATATATGAAAATCAACATGAAACAACATCCAATCTAAATACATAGTCTAATCAAAGAGATTACAAATCTATAATCATAGTTTACACAACAGTGGAAATCTCTAAATCTAGAAATCTCTACAAATGTTCAAATGCAAGATTAGACTGGGAATACTCCCTAATGAATCCCAGAGCTCAAGCCTTGTTCTCCATCACCAAGATGCTAAGATTTTAGCCTCTCATAGCTTCAGGGATGTAGCTGCAATCACAGTGGTTTTCTGTCATGAGAGAGGTGAAGATGAAGATGGAAGTATAAGGAAAGAAGTGATGGAGGAGGTTTGAATGGTTGAGAATGGTGGAAGATGAAAGGAATATGTTGGAAAATGGAAGATGAATGGGTAGAACTTGGTGGTTCCTTCAGAGAGAGAGAGAGAGGGAGGAAGAGCTGGCTTCTATGACTCCCCAAATCTGCAGAATGCTCTCTTCTTCTATGGAGGCTCCCTTTAGGCATGTAGGACGTTGCTGACTTAATTTAAAACGCATAGCTACATTTTCACACAATGAGGTCATGATTCCATAAGCATTAGGTCGCGACGTAAGCATAATAAGGTCGCGACCTGGAAGGTGAATACAGCCTCTGAAGTTGCATACAAGTCGTGACCTATTATCTATGGTTGCGACTAAAAAGGCCCAGTGGCACTCTACTTGTAAATTTCTTCCTTTCAACAAACTTAGCTCCTTTAAACTCATCCTTGGGCTCGAATATCTCCTCCACATGCCTGAAACAAAGCAGAGAGCCTTGTTAAAGAATCAAACACTGAAATTCTAAGGCATGTACAGTTGAAAGAGATAATTCACTCATTTTCCCCTTGTGTCAGAAAATATGCAATACATGGATCGATGTAAACATAAGAGACTCAACTGCACACAAAACAAGGTAAAAAGAGTTACAGAATACCCAAAATTAGGTTGGAAAACCATGTAAATATTAGTATTTATCAAATAGAAACTTCAGACAACTAAACATGGTGTTCTCTGCATCTTTGTGACTGCGCAAGACTCTCAACTAAGCAATCATGTTTGTGACACCCAATGATTTTGTTCCAGGAACACTATGAGAGAAGACTAACACATGGACCTACTCATCACAAAGGAAGCATAAACTCATCCGCATCCTTAATAGAAAATCAGCTTTTGACATCTTGAATTTTTTACCGTCTCCTTCTTCCTCCTCCTTAATGCTAGAATCTCTCAAGAATCGAAACCTTATAATCCAATTTTCGGAAGCATGTTGAAAGTATCTGCATTGATAAAAAAAGCACATATATTGACTGTTGGCACTCAGAGCATAAGTGGGATACTGAGTATGAAATTTTTTTTCTGAATTCATCTCCATAACTTAGTAGAAACCACCATTGTATAGCCTATTCATTTCAACATTTTGATTAGACTTATAGCTCATAAAACACTTTGCCTGATTTCATTCAACCAACACAAACACGGGGCTTATCTAACTGAGAAGTTAACACTACTCCAAGGGCATCAAGATTGAGAAAGACATCATCAAGAAAAGCGGAATTTCTCCTTTGATTCGGGCACCATCTTTCGTCGCTTCCACTAAAATTTGGTGGCTCATACCTTATTCTTGAATCTCTACCACCTCACAAGAGATGGGAAAGGATGACGAAGATAGCTCTTTGTCATCATCCAAGGTCGACCTTTTTTTTTTATCCTCTCTACCTCCATACGTTGGATATCTAGGCCATGACTTTAGTCTCCCAAGTTCTGTGATCGAGAACAGCAAACACTGGCTCATCGCAAATTATGGAATCATTGCAACTTGGAAATTCTTTCTTGGCTTGCGCATTGTTGGAACTGTATACAAGTCTTACTCTGGTGGCAAATATGAGGACCCAAAGACCAAACCGGAGAACTCAGCAAGAATGAAGATCAACGTGATCTGAGGACCCAGCGACTCTATCGGAGAACTCAGCAAGTGATCAAAGAAGCAAGAAACTTCTGGATTATGATGAAAGTGCCATTTTACAAACCAAGAGCCTTGATCTGAAAATCAAGAATTCTTATCTTGTTGAGATGGCAACGATACAACCATTCCATTGCACTCCCAAGCCTGCCTCAACCACAGGTGGCGCCAAGTTTATGAAGACGAGCCAGCCGACGGCTTGCCTGCCGATTCAGTGGGGATCTTGGTCCACCAAGACAACGCGATGGTGCCGCCAAAACAAAAGGCTTCAATCTTGGTAGCAGATAATTGCTGCGACATCATGAGCCAACGATGGGAAGAAGTGTGCGGGATGGCTAGTGATCAATCAAGAAACAACAACGTTGAATCAAGATCTATTGGCCTATGAGAATAACAGCTGGACTAAACGTATTTAGACTTATCATCAGCCTGGCTCATGATACTATGTAAACATTAATGAAAGCAAGAATGGAAGAAGAAATTATTTGTATTATCATAAACTCATTTGGGTATAATACTAATCAATCATCACTTGAGGATGATGAACAAACCCCATTTTGGGGACTCTTGATGTGGGAGACCCAAGTTATCCTCCCCCTCTATGCATGGGTGGGGACTCTACATCCTCTCACTCTTTGGTGATGATTACACAATCTCACACTCAAACCATTACATTATGACCCTTTATATAGATTTTTGGGTCATTAACGAACTAAGTGATTAACACTAATCACTTTAACTAACCCATACTTCTAACACGCTCTTCCCATGCCCCACACTCTCAATCTTTCTCCAATCAATTCCCTTTTGGATCCCCCATTATTACTCCTGAGAACATCATCAACTTTCTCCTTTCTTTCGTGTTTTAATCTCCCCCCTTTTCTTTCTCTCTGTTATCTGCCTAATTCATTTTCTTTTAACCCACTAATTTTTGTACTTCAACTACTGTGATTTCATATTGCAATGTCAGATGGTGCTGATGGCATCAAATCAAACTGACCTACCTCCTTCATTCATCCACACTGTTAACGATGGTGCATGTATTGTAGAACCGATGATAAGCAGCACCATTTTGAAGTCTCCCAATAATAAAGCCTGCAGCTAATAAGGATTAAGAGAGGAAGGTGAGAACCTTAATAAGGATCAACATTATTCACAAACCACACATCAATTTGCTGTTTCGGTTTCGTTGCCAAAAATTCCCTTTGGGAGCCATTGCTATTTAATTTGATCAATTTCCCATTGGCTATAAAGCCTCTTCAAATCGATTGGGGTAATGTGAATATTATATAATAATGCATCAATTCCATAGTACTCTTAGGGAGTGGACATGCCGGTAATGTGGATGGTGTGCTAGGGAAGACTTACCGACCGAATTTTGAGAACCCGGCAAAACATGGAGGGCTATACCAGTGGTTGGCAGCGAAGACAAGTATAGAACAGAGTCATTGCTTTTTGCAATATGCGAGTCATGCAAATTCTTGCAGGAGAGTTCATCGACACAGAAGGGAGCTGAGAGTGCAATGGAAACAAATGATGGCGGAGTTTGAAAAGCTAGGAACTCGAATAGAAGATGGGGGGAAGGGGGAGAGAGAGGATGAGAGAGAGTGTATTTTTTTTAAAAAATATATGCCATAATGATGGTGATACTTCCAAGGCAAAAATGGTGTTTATCCCATAATGATAATATAGTAAAATATAAAACGTCTTGGCCTTACTTGCTCACACGAGCATCATAACAGTACCCACTTGGTCTTTTGGCTTTTCCCCTTATCAGCTCCATTTTGTGTTTCAGATAATATAAACTGTTATATGGAAATTGCTCTTACAATTCATGCTCACTTCTCTCCATTCATTCAATTTCCAGCTTGTATTGTGTATCAAAAAAAAAAAAATCTAGCTTGTTATGAATAATATTTTCTGGATGTCCATATCTCCTATTATTCCCAATTATCTTTTATATCCACTCATTATCTTATACAATTATTGATATTGATATATCCTGATATTGTAAATCCATGCCTGTAAATATAAGACACAACATAGGTACTATACACTCTTGAGATAATGTATCAGAGCTATTTCCCATTGCTCCCTACTTTCCTCTCTTTCTCTATCTTTTTTCTCTTAAATTCATAACATGTTATCAGTATGAGACTATTCCCAAGTGTTATGCTCATAATATGCTTTACATTGCTTATTTGCTTTTATGGTTTAATATTTATGTTTTCTCATGCATTATATTGAAACAGAGATTTATAATCTAAATCTTTCGATTTGGGATAATCCAAGCATAATATGAAATTTTTAAATTTCTTTATTACTTTAAATTTTTATTTCCAAAGGTTTATATTGGAGATGCAAAGTTATTTTAGTTTAGGAAAATGAACTTAATATACTTTTAACTTGTACTGATTTCATCTAAGAAAGAATAAAACTTTTATTTGAGGAACCAAAAGATTAGAAAGATAAAAATTGCAAAATTTCTGTGATTTTTATTTTGTTAGGTGAACTTGTTTGACCTGATTGTTACATTTTATGAATCTGCATATATGCCTTGGACGACCTTAGAACTTGGAACCTTCTCGTCGGATTTAATGGTCATTTGCTGAAAAAGGAGAGCTCCGTTTTAAGCTTTTTTGCTTTCAGGACTTTTGAAAAGGATTTATTACTAAAACCACATTCAAATAGACTAGCATTGACTCCCCTGTGCAATTGACTACCATCTCATCAAACCCCACAAATCAATATATAAATATCAACATAATTGTTGTACTAAGTGTGCTTTAAAACAAATAATTCAAATTGCATGGCTTCTCAACACTTAATAACAATTGATAAACTTTAAGTTTTCAAATTATGGAACACTTCCCTGTATATAACATTAATAGTTCCCTACCTACGTTCTATTCCATCGTCAATGACAAGAATTTTTAAACCTTCAATGTTTCTAACCCTTAGAGGGAAACAAATATTTGGCCATGCGTGAACACTGGCATTGGAAGATATAAACCCATAGACCTTAATGATTGTCATTGGCTTCTATTAGTGGTCATCACAAATGAAATAGAAATTGGAAATTGAGTTCTAATTGTTGCAAATGATGTTGGTCTACTTCATCCTGACCAAATTACTCCCTCGCATGATATGCATTTAGATTTCACTTCATTGCATTCAAAAACGATGTCACATCCTAATCACCATCAATACAATGCATCTATATAATTGGCCCCAACACCAGTTACAACAAAGTTAATATTTAATGGTGTAACAAACAAATTAACATTTAATGGCAAATCAACAATTATGTAGTCTATTTCCCAATAACGAAATGGCATGCAATTTCATTGAAAGCATTATGAACACCACTTGGAACTGTAAACATCAAATTGTATACCCTAAATAAGATTTCCCTATAACCATTTACATTCCCTCTCATATTCAACAACTTTAACCATTAACCTTGCATCATTAAGCTTACGTAGAATATATATATATATATATATTTGGCCATGGGTAAAAACCATATCAAAAAGATATAAATCTACATAGAATAATGATTACCTTTGACTTTTATTTATGGTCATAGCTAATGAAAGAGAAATTGAAAATTGTCTTCTCATGTAGAAAGGCAAGCAACTATTAGAAGGATTATGCCCATGCGATGAATTATAACGTTATGCTTCGGCTTTGATCCATTCAACATTATAGTTACAATGAAATCAAATTTTCTATTTAATATTTGATTAATAAGCTAAAGAAGTCAAATTCATAATCTGCAGCCACTTGTTTCTTTTTCTATTTAATTTAAATGATACTAATTCAATTAGGATTAAAACGCTACATATATGGAGGGAGATTGGTTAGAAGTACTGTAGACTTGATGCATTTACTACATTTACATACTTTTGTTGATACATTTCTTCCATATGATTTAATTCATGCAATTATTATTCTTTAATGCTTGAACGTTTTCAACAGCCCAAATTTCATAATTGGAATGTATATAACTTATTACACATTTTTTACATTGAGATTTACATGTGGGTTTTGAAAAATGAAAAATCATCTCCAATTACTCTTAAAACAAACATTGAAGTTATAAAATTTAAGTGACAATACTGCAGCATGCATTTAGGTTCAAGGAAAACATTGATTAATATTGAAGTATTGTTACTCAGAACAAACAATATTGAAGTATTGTTATCTAATTTTTTTTTTCATTAACTAAAGCTAATCTAAAGTAACTTGATTCCCACAACATCAAAGTAATGAATTTCTTATCACAGGAAAAAAGTTAAAAAAAAATTGTATGGCTTGCTAATACATGTACTAAAAATTAGCAAAAATTGATAAAGACTACGACAAAATCATAGGAAAACACACTATAAATAATGCTTCCCACTTGCACTTTGCCAACTTTTCCTTGCAATTCACACTCCTACACAATTCATAATGCTTTTGTTGAGATAATGTTTTGATGATGACAAATGTTTTTGAAATTATGATTAAAATTCATTGTTTTCAGAAAAGTTTAAGTAATCTTCGAGTTTTAATAAAAGTATTGGGAGAACTCGAGTTATAAGCTTTAGAACTCGAGTTACATTGTTTAAAAATGCTTTCAAAATCCAAAACTTTCAAGAGAACTCAAGTTCTAATTAAAGTTTTGTCAAAACTCGAGTCTCGGGTTTTGAAACAAGTTTTAGAAATACAAAACTCTTAGTAGAACTCAAATTTGAACAAAAGTTTTGTCACAACTCGAGTTGTGTGTTACAAAACTCGAGTTTCGAGTGTTAAAACTGCTTTAAAAAATCAGAACTCTCAAAGAGAACTCAAGTTTTAGTGGAAGTTTTAGTGAAACTCGAGTTATGTTTGTGGAACTCGAGTTCGGGCTCTGAAGAAGATTTGAAACACAAAACTTCCTTCCAAAACTTGAAGTTTCGATAAAAGTTTTGATGGAACTCGAGTTATGAGTGGCAGAACTCGAGTTTCGAAGAGAGAGAATCAAAACTTCCTTCACAACTTGGAGTTTTCACAAAAGTTTTCATAGAACTCGAGTTTGGTGAAAATATAACTCGAGTTTCGAGCTCTGAAAAATTCTTTAACTACAAAACTTCTTTCCAAAACTTGAAGTTTCGATAAAAGTTTTAGTATAACTCGAGTTTTATGAAATGGAACTCGAGTTTCGAGATGGAAATTTTTCTAAACTCAAAACTCCTAGGGAAACTCGAGTTGCAATGAAAGTTATGATTTGAAAATAGTCAAAACTTGAAGTTTTGGTATATGGAACTCGAGTCTCGAAGAGCACAAAACGATTTAGCTTACAGAAACCTGTGAAAACCCAAGTTTTAAGTTCTATAACTCAAGTTTTATCAAAACTCTTATTAAAACTCGAGTTACAACAAAAGTTGTATGAATTCTACTTTGTTATTTCATCTACAACTCGAGTTCTCAGCAAGCAAAACTCGAGTTTGCTTTATCTGACATTAACGCAGACTGTTAGAAGCTTTACATTGATCTCAAATCTTTCCTTATTCATGCAACATTTATTTGAATCTCATCTACTATCATAAATGCTCATTTACTTTAATGATTAACAGGGAATGGAATTCTGATTGCCTCACCAAAAAGAGATTCAATGGACAAAAACGCAGAAACCACCCTACCTACTGTCAGAAGCATTTATTGCGGGAAGATGAATGACGAGAATGAGTCTAACGGAAACTTAAATGTTTCTAACGAATATTTAATACTTCCCAACTATAAAAGGCGAAGCATTCAAGTTCCAGAAGACAGAGATACACGACTACTGATATCGAATTAATTGCTATCCATCTACTTCCTCTGTTTTTCATTCTCTCATATTTAAGAACTTCAGTGTTCATCATTTAATTCTCAGAAAGGAGAATATATTTGTACAATCATTTATTCTTGGAGAGTAACTCAAGATTGGAGAATCTTGAGTGGGAAAAGACACGAGCAAAAGTGTCAGTGGGTTGAATTGAGTTAGGAAGGGGGAGAGTCCTTCTTCTGTGTGTTGTAATCTTTTGAGATTAGTGGACTTGAAAAGCTCAGAGGATTCTGAGGATTGAACGTAGGTCAAGTGGACCGAACCAGAATAAATCTCTTTGTCCACTTTCTTTCATGCTCTGTTTTACATTTCAAAGTTTGTGAAAATTTTATTAGACCAATTCACCCCCCCTCTTGGTCAAATCCTATCCTAACACTTTTGGCATTAATCACAAGCCATTTCCAAAGCATTATAACACTTAAAAATCTCTAAGACTTAATCTTGACAACTTAGGGTTTCCAACCTTCTAACTTTGCCAAAATTGATTCCAATGCTTTCAAAATTATTTTCTCACTTCTACCCTACACAATTTTGCCTTCTAAATCCATTGGAAGCATCAAAATTAACAAGATCATCAAAATTGACAAAATCACACTCCTTCACACAAAATACCTGCAGACTGAAATGTGACAGAAAATTTGCAAACATGTGATTTTTCAACTTCTACCTACATATGCATGCATAATCATGTTCCTAGACAATTTTTTTCATGATTATTTGGCATCAAAACCTCCCTTTCCATGCAAATCAATTTCGTGCAGCCCCTCATGAACAGTAACTTTGTGCCAAAAATTCATACACAACTCAAACAAGCACAAAACAACTACCAATCAACTCCAAATCATGCATAGAGTTGATTCTTAGCATCTATTCCATCTAAATCCCACTCTTTCTCATTTTCCTTTCTCAAAACCTAAACTTTATCATCTTTATAACAGCTCATACAACCACTTTTGGAGAAAAATAAACTGATAGAATTGGAGAGAGCCTAAGGATCAAGAATATAGAAGATTTCAAATTTGGAACATGATTTACCTTGAGATTTCGCTTAAAACTTGCTCTCTTTTCTTCCTCTTTGCTCTCCACGGTTTTCCTCTCTCTATTTTGGTGTCTTGCATGAAAATATGAAGGTGGAGGTGGTCTTGAAATATTTTAAATGAAGATAAGCACATGTCATAAAACTTGTGGGGCCCAATTCTACTAACTGAGCAACTTTACATTGATAAAGCAACTTTATTCTGATAAATTATACCACATTGTCATAATATCTTCATTTGCTTTTCACCTTTACATAAGAAGAGCACAAGTGGCAAGATATGGATCACTCTTCTTACTTTACAAAACTTTGATTTCCAAAGTTACTTTATGGCGCCAGAAATACTTTTTGTGAATTCTCTGATCACTTGATTGATTTAGGGTCATTAAAAATTCTCAAAATTCATCTGATACTCTCATAATTTTTCTCTCCTCAATTTGCATTCTAAAATGCCTTTAATTAATTTTTTGAAGAAAACCCTAATTCAGGGTTTTTTCCGGGCATTTTTCTTCTGATTCAAGAAATTACTTTTGACTTTCTCTTGGAAACAATTTTATAAATTACTAGAATTTCCAAACTATTTTTCCACCTTCTAAAATAAGATATTTGAGGCATTTGAATACTTTAAATAATTATATTTGACTAATTATTTGTTAAATAGCCAAATTTAAATAACCTTTAAAATTCTCATAAAAGTTATTTTTGTCATTTTAACTTAAACCAAGCCTCAATTACTGATCAGTGAATTTTTCTCTACCTCTTGGGACTCTGCAAAATTTTCTGATATTTTGGTCAAACTTTGACCAAAATGCCCTTTGACTTTTTTTAAATTTACCAAAATGCCATTACTTTTCCAAAATAATCGTTTACCCTTACTTTTTCTACATTTTGAAAAATGACATTCTTACCCTTCCTTTTCTTTGTACTTCCACATTTATTCTTTCCTTTCACTCTTCAGACCTTTAATTCCTCTTTAGCTATTTGTTTAGCCTTTATTTTTAAGTAGAGAAAATTGAGGATTTTACAATAACACCTAACTCAAATGTGCCAAGAATGATAGACTACTCATTAGATTATCAAATGAGCATAAAAAAAGGGAAAGCAAAGGGTCAGAGATGCAAAATAGCATAACAACTCAACTATTAATAAATAGTTTTATGATGATTAACAAGCTGATGTAAGGAAATAAGTTCTCCATTATATAAAAATGAGTGGAATTCAAAAAAGTAGTATAATATTGCACATGAATGGCCTAGATTGCGTGTATATTATATTATTAATTATTAATACTGTGGTTGCAAGACTTTTTAGAGCTCCAATTCTTGGGGTCAAGACCTAATAAATCCCATCAGTGTTAATGAATTGTAGAAAAGCAGGTTACATAATTATACAGCAGGCATCCTTGATCTATAAGTGCTCTTGATCTTTCCAGGTTCATCCTCCAATTTGTTCATTTCCTTGGCGTATTCACATATCCGAAACTAATGCTACAGTTCACTTTTCACTATTCTGCTTCAGCTATAAATTCAATAAACACAGTTGTGAAGAATTAGAATACGAGAAGAAGCCATTCATATCTCGAGAACAATATCTGCAACCAGAAAATATAGAAATAAACACTCAAATCTGCATGAACTAATGCAAAAAAGAATCATGTTTAAGCCATGAATATAAAAAGTTTTTGGTTGGTTACTTCTTTGGGATAAACAATAAATAAATTACATTCAGAATCTATCTTGACCCATTTATTTCCATCATCTGCGACAGTATCCAATTCGTCTTCATCATTGTCAGATTTGGCCATTTTCTTGTCCTTTAGGTACTTCTTCATAACCTTTGTCGAACTTGAACCTCAGGGATATATCTTCTTATTGAGTATTGCCCTCAAAATCTGAAGTCAAAACCAGAGCAAAGTAAAAGTAAGATAATCTATCGTAAACGAAAGTATCATACATGTTTTTTTATTTTTTGAAAATCTAAGCCAACGATCAAGAACTCATCACAAACTAAATTAATAGCAGCAATGTCCCAGTCCTCCAATGTCTCAACTCTCAATTTTCAATTTGAATCACTACGCTCAGACTTCCAAGTAAAGCTCATACCAAACACGACCCATTACTTGTACCGATAAAGAAACCCTAACCAAGAATTTTGTACATCAACTAGCTCTATACACAAAGTGTAAGCACAGAACAATGTTCCATAAGTACATCAAGAAAGAAGCTGGTCAAGAATCATTCAGAGTAAGCATCAAAAACCTCAAAACAATCAATCATGAATGTCAAACAGCAATCGAAAACCACAAGACGAATTAAAGGCGAAAAAGAGAGAGAAGATACTAAAACGTACCAGAACTTAAACTCCGGGAGTCGACGAACGAAAGGATGAAACTCAAGGGTTGGGATTGACCATAAGTGATCCTGGATTGGGGTCAACCTGAGGGGAGAGAAAACCGATGAGAAGGTTGAGGATGTAAATGCCTAGACCATAGGAGACAATGTAGAACACTTGGATGAGTTGGCAGAAAAAAAAAACCCTTGGATGAAGTAAACGCAGAGGACATAGATTACGACAACAACAAAGCAAGCGATCCAATGGTGGAGGATGTACGGTGTCGCTTTGTCCTGCAGATGCTGATACTTCAGAGACACGATGAATTTCCACCGTGAACAGAGATCTTTTCCCTTTCAGCTACCATTTGGGAATAATGCCTTTGTCTGTTCACAGTTTGAACAATTAGTCGGGTGATCATCTTCTTTGCCAGGTTCATCCGCTACCGAACGTAGCGCCAAAAAAAATCAACAAAACTTTCAATTTAAGACAGATACATGTATGATCTAAAAGAGTGGAGAATGCTTACGGGTGGATGAACTTGAGTTTGGTCTGTTCTTCGCCTTACTGCCATTTAGCTTCTTGTGCATCCAATTAAATAGCAGATCTAGATCCCTCTTCTGCAACTCAATCTTGATGGAGATAAAGGCAGGTTGAAAGGAAAACCCAGATCCGAAGAGGGTAAAATGCATAGCAGCAGCTAGAACAACCCCCTATTTTCCAGCAACAACAAAGAAAGGGAGAAGGTTCTAGGCAAAATACTCAGCCAATAGCAACAACAACAGATAACATGGAGGATGGACGCGTGATGTCATGCTTGGATGAGGGACCTGTTCGACGGCAGGGACAAGAGGCGAGAGTAAGACAGAAAGGATACTGGGATATAAGCGAGAAAGAGAGCTGAGAAGAGAGGAGAGAGAATGAGCCTTCATTGTTTTGGAGAGGGATGAAAAGAGGTATGGGAAGCAAAAAAGGAATATTGTAAGAGAGAGAAAAGGATTAAAAATGGAGAGACTTTTAAAATTTGAAATCATCTTATAGTCAAAGATAGAGAAATGCTGGCAAAATAAAAACCAAAGATAGAAAAAAAGGACATGGAGCCCCATGCACTAGCCGCACTGTTCATTGGAGCCGGTAACTGTTCAATTAAACAGAGAATGTAGAGAGAAAACAAAAAGTAACCTTCCTGGCTTGGCTGCGGCTGCATTTTGCTATTATATGTTTAGCAGATAGTAGATTCAGAAAAGAACTCACAGGTCGAAGGGATGAATCTGAATTTCGCTTATTTATTTGTATTTATTACTTGCTTCTTGTCGTACCTAATCTTATAGTTTGGCTCATACCTGCGACTAATACGTGCTTTTCCCTTCATCACCTACTCATGTGTCTGTTCATGCTGTAGGGAGAGTCCATTTTTTTGGCTTTGGTGGGTAAGAGATGGTGGTGATTCAAAACGGTGCCATTTATGTCTGCGGCTACTCTTGTGTCTGTTCACGGCGCCATTTTTTTTCGCTGTGAAATTTTTTTTTATTTGTCATATTGTCTCGATTAGAATGTCACTCAAATTTCTTTTGGATTGTTATGCGAAAAATCACTATTAAAATCGTTCCAAGAGGATCCCAAGAACGCCCTTGTAAGGCCGGAAAATCCATCTTGCTGCTACTAGGAACAGGGCACTTGGAAAACAAGCCAGCACCTGAAAGAAGAAAGAAAGGAACCGGGTTAACAATGGAGACAGGTCGGTAGGTTAACTTGACCGCTTAATTTAAGGATTGGGCCAGTGCTTTTGGGTCACATGTTTTATTCGGCCCAGGTCAAAATAAAAAAAAAGAAGAAAGAAATTTGAATCTCCTTTTTCAATCTTTTTCCCTAAAACAAGATGGGCCGATTTTTGGGCCCCTTTTGAAATGCTTTTAGGCTAAATAAAAAAGGCCTCTGAGTTTTGAACCTTTTTGCAGATAATATTTTATCATTCTCTCTCGAATTTATATTTTTTAGCCTTTTTGAACTAGGCCGTGAAAGCTTTAGTTAAAAAAGCAAGACGAAGTTGGGCCCCTTTTTCCAGAAAAGGGTTTATGGGTTACTGACTCTATTTTTGGGTCTTTTTTGTTGAGCTCAACTAAGTTATTTTCCATTTGGGTCATTTGTAAAATATTTGAGCTAAAGAAAGCTATCTTAACTTTATTTTTATCATTTAATTGCCTAGTAATTTATATCAATTGCCATAAGTTGACTATTTGATTAAATTGTTTTGAGCTCATTTGTTGAGTTTAATTGTACTTTTCACATACATGATTTATTTCATTAAAATGTAGAATATAGAATAAATTATTGTATGGGTGCAAAGAATGGTGAGAGAATTTAATATTTTAGTTTAAATCAATTGATTGAATTCACATTAAGGAGCATACGGTTGATATTTGTGTTTAGTATACAATTTTAGAGAGTAGCCATAGCATCCTTTATGTTGTATACATAAATGATCCACTTGTTCTCTGGAGCAATTTAAAAGAAAGATATGACCATCAGAAGTTGGTTATCCTTCCAAAAGTATGAATGGAAGCATTTGCATTTGTAAGACTATAAGATTGTGAGCGAGAATAGTTCAGCCATGTTTCATGCATCCAATTTGCTTTTGTTTCAACAATATAGGGAGAAAGGTTTTAAGAAATATGTTGGTTGAATTTCTTACATTCTCATAGCTAAACAGAACAACAAACGTTTTGTTGAAAAATCATGAATTTGTCCAACAGGCTTGACTCTATTCCCATAAGTGCATATAGTTATAATTAAATCTAATAAATGTGGTAGTCGAGATAGTAGATGTGGCCATAGCTATGAGCGTGGGTGTGGTCAAAATTGTAGTGGTTCTACTTACCACCTGGAGTGGAGAAAGAGTGATAAGAACCATAAAAGAGAAAAATGTGGGTATAATAAACAAATTTTATATGCATTAAAAGCTGTGAAAGTGCCAATATTTTGTTACCTGAAGGAACAAAATTATGCATTGGAAATGCACTCTATTCTACTAAATCTAAAAGAAACTTATTGAGTTTCTGAATATCCTGAAAAATGGATATCATATGGAAATGAGGATTGAAAATAATCAAGAATGTCTTCACATTACAAATTCAGTTTTTGGTAGAAAGTACATATTATAAAAGTTTCCTCCATTTTCCTTCTGACTTGTACTATACATGAGCATAGTTGAAGGCATGTGATAGTAAACTAGAAGTTTACTGATAAATTTAATGTTTGACATGAGATAGTAAAACAGAAATCTACTAATACAAACTATAAGTCAAGTAACACAATCCAATAGCTTGACAAGGTAAATCAGAAGTTTATCAATGAATTCAATGTTTGGCATGATCGGTTAGACCATCTCGGTTCAATTATGATGCGAGAAATGATTGAGAATTCATGTGGACATGCCATGAAGTGTAAACAGATACCAAGATTTCTCATGTGTTGCATGTTCCAAGAGAAAATATATTATTAGGCCCTCACAAAGTAAAATATAGTGTTGTTATATATGATTTGTTTTGATGATGTCAAATATATAAGAGAAAAAAGTTTTTTATAATGTATATTGACTAACTACTATATTTAATGAAAATTTCTTATATAGTTTGGTCAATGAAATTGAGAGAAATTGTTTGAGTTTAATTGTGAAAAATGAAGAAGTAGGAAGATCTTATAAAATAAAATGGGAACATCAAGTTTCAAGTTTTTTATATTTGGAATTGGAGGATGATGTGGTTAAATAACTCAATTTGAAGTTTAAATATATGTTATATCATCATACATTGAGTTACACATCATCTAACCTTCATTTGGATGCTCAAAACTGATTCTGGAAGACAAAATGAGTTTTTGAAGTTTTATGAAGCAAACCTTGAAGCAAAACTCGAGTTTAGACTCACGTTTTGAGATTTTTGAGCCAAAACTTGAGCTTTAAGAAGTCGAAACTCAAGTTTTGAGCTCCTCTGTTCAGCTCTACTTCTTTCTCAGCTCGATATGTGTTCAGTATTTTGACTATATCTCTCAAACCATAAGTCCAATTGATGTGAAACCAGTTTCATATGAAACTAGACTCAAAATTTGGTTTATAGACATCAAGAACAACATCAAATCATTTCATATATAGGAGATATGATTTTCTAAACTTGGTGGTCAGATTTAACGCTTTATCACTGACCTTTACTTACTGTGGCTATCATAACTTTTTCAAAACAGCATATTTTGGAATGATTCTTCTTGAATTTGAAAGTAGCATCAAAGAGATTTCCAAGAATATCTTATTTGAAAAGTTTGGAGTTGAATTGTGAGAGTTATGGCCATTACAAGTTGAGCTTTGTGCTGAAATCTAAAACATGTGCTGAGTCATGAGCAAAACTCGAGTTTTGGTGTACAGAACTCGAGTTTCGGGCATAGAACTTGCTTTTTTCACATAACTTTAAAGTAAAACTCAAGTTTGGAAAGAAATTTTCATCACAACTCAAGTTTTGAGTGATAGAACTCGAGTTTCGAGTGCTGTTTTAGAAAACCAAAACTTTCAAGAGAACTCAAGTTTCAATAGAAGTGCTGATGTAACTCGAGTTATGCATTGCAGAACTCGAGTTTCGGGCTTTGAAAAGTCTTTGAACCACGAAACCTCTTTTCAAAAACTTGAAGTTTCAACAAAAGTTTTGATAGAACTCGAGTTATGGGAAGCAAAACTCGAGTTTCGAAGAGAGAGTATCAAAACTTCTTTCACAACTTGAAGTTCCAACAAAAGTTTTGATACAACTCGAGTTTGGGGAAAACAGAACTCGAGTTTCGAGCTCTGAAAAATTCTTTAACTACAAAACTTCTTCCAAAACTTGAGGTTTCGTTAAGAGTTATAGTACAACTCGAGTTTTAAGAAATGGAACTCGAGTTTTGAGATGAAAACTTCTTCTAAACTCAAAACTTCCAAGGAAACTCGAGTTACAATGAAAGTTATGATTACAGATACCTGAAACTTGAAGTTTTAAATTATGAAACTAGAGTCTCAAAGAGCATAAAACGATTTAGCTTACAGAAACCTGTGAAAACCCGAGTTTTAAGTTTTGTAACTCAAGTTTTGTCAAAACTCTTATTAAAACTCGAGTTACAACAAAAGTTGTATGAATTCTGCTTTGTTATTTCATCTATAACTTGAGTTCTTAGCAAGCAAAACTCGAGTTTGCTTTATCTGATAGTAACGCAGACTGTCAGAAGCTTTTCGTTATTCTCAAATCTTTCCTTCTTTATGCTTCAGTTATTTGAAATCAATCTGCACTCATAAATGCTTATTCCTTTTACTTATTAACAGAGAATGAGTCGCCTAATTGTATCACCGAAAAACGCTCAACGGACAGAAATTCATAAGACGACCACACTTCATGTCAGAAGCATTAAATGCGAAACGTTGAACGAAGAAGATGGGAGTAACGGATATAAAGTTCAATGAAAAACTTCACAATGGCTGTTCATTATCTTTCAACAAACAAATATTGTCAGAACAGATTACAAGTTTGAAAGACAGAACACAAGAGCCAAAGCCAACGGAAAAATACGACGCTCCTCTCCAATGGATATATTTTGACAACATCTATAAATAAGAAGAAGCAACCAACGGAGAAAGATGATGAAGTATACAGAGTCACCATGCACAACACGTAGAGTGTGTATTCGAGGAAACCACTCAACAACATTAGGACTCTGATATTATACTTCTCCGTGAGCTTCAGTGATAATACAATCCACTTCATAGAGTGAAGTATTTCCCAGATAAAATCATCCCAACTTTTGAGAGTAACTTAGGATACACCTAAGTGAAATAGAGTGTAACCTTACATGTGGTAAGGGGGAGTGATTGTAAAGGTCCTCAAGTACCTTCGTTAAATCTTGAATCGGTTTCACAAATGTCCAGTTAAATTTGTGGGGTTTCTCAAGTACCAACAGTTACAAACCTGAGTGGGTTTCATAAATACCTGGAAAAGTTTATGGGGTTCTCAAGTACCCACGGTTACAAACTTGAAATAGGCCGTGTATGTGTATTATTGAATATGTGGCTGTAATGGTTTTCCAAGTACCTGGGTTAAACTTGGATGATATAGTGAATTGTAAATCTCAGAGGAGTTTGAGGACTGGACGTAGGTCAGAGAGGATAGAACCAGGATAAATCTCTGTGTGCTTATCCTTCTTTCATCTCCACTTATTTCTAATGATTCCATTCTTAATCTATCCAATTTCATTATCTATTTTTATCAACTTATGATTTGGATATTTTGATTAATCAAGGTTTGAATAGAAAATTTTTGAAACACCCAATTCAACCCCCCCTCTTGGGTGACGGCCATCCTAACAAGTGTGAGCCTCTCACATTCCCAAAAACCTAGTGGACCATTTAGTTACCATATGGTCTCAATTGATGCATCAACTAAATGGTCTCACATTTGCTAATTATCTTCTTGCAACATGGAGTTTGCAAGATTCCTTACTCGACGAATAAGGTTAAGAGCACATTACCTTGCTTATCCGATCAAGAAATTACATCTTGATAATGCTAGTAAAACCCCCTTTGTTTATTGTGTGTTACGCCTCACCACATGCATTGAATGAATGTATGGTCTTCATTTTCTTTTAACTTAGTTTTGGTAGGGAGTGTCTAGCTATTCTTTGTCCTCTTCCACACCTCTTCTGAGTTTATCTACTAAGCAAAAAAGAACTAAAACGAATCCCATAAGTTCATGAAGCTCTTGAAGAAAGGAAATGGGCCATCCTCCTCAAATAGGAGGACCTGGTGAGGGCATTCCTGAAGGGCGGGGGATTTTGTGACACTTCGAATTGGTTGTCTTACTTCACAAGCCTTTAATAAACATTGTATGTCCCTTAAAATTGATGTTGAACACCTTGTAACTCATGTTCATATGCAAAATGAACTAGTCGAATGATTGATTAAATGGTTGCAACCTTTTACTTATGAGATATAATCTCTTGTATTCTGCTTACGGACTAGCCACTTTGCATGCATCAATGTTAATCTGCATGCGGCCAACAAGTTATAGAAAGTTTTCCCCTCGCAAATGGTTTTTGGTCAATAACCTAATATTTCCCATATATTAAGTTTATGGGTGTGCAGTATTACTTTTCCCAGCATCAGAGGGAGAAAATAGGCAGCTGAGTAAAGAGATCGGTTGGAATGAATTATTATTGGCTCATTTTGATCCTCGTATTAAAATAATATGCACTGGAAATTCAAAAGATAATTCATTAACAAAATTTAATTATCCAAATGCCTGAAGCATTTACTGACCCAAAAAGAGTGACAAAGTCACATATCCCAGCTACTAATGTTCCTATAAGAATCAATGTCCTAGAAGGACAATCTATTATGAATGAATCTAAAGCACATCTGAAGCATAAAAGGCCCATCGATTCAAAAGATAGAAATCCTTAAAAGAGAAAAGGAGCCAAGAATATAGATGGTAAAGTTGAGGTTCATCAAGGAAATTTGATTGGTCTAGAAGAGCCAACTCCTGAAGAACTATTATTTTCTCAGAAGAGAATGTTACATTCCCAAAAGAGACTAAGGTACCAAACACATTTTAATACAATGAGATCTCAATAAAATTATATCATGAATGGAATTCGATGTGATCAAAATGAAGTCAACATTGACGACATCATTTCTTATAAAATAGCACTTGATGTAATGAATGATAATGAGGGTTATAAGCCAATATCCATTGTTGAGTGCCAATAAAGAAAGGATTGGCCCTATCGATGCATTCCATTAATGTGATGTCATTGAAAAAATGAAAATTTTTTGGACCTGTAGTGCTTACACCTAGATATGTAAATCCGATTGGGTACAAATGGGTATTTGTATGAAAGAGAAATAGAAAAGGTAAAATGATAATATACATGGCACGTTTTATAGCCTAATGCTTTACACAAAGACATGGTATAGGTTGAGAAAAAATATATCCACTAGTAGTGAATATGATTACTTTTAGTTATTTGATTAGCCCAGCAGTAAATGAAGGACTTGACTTGCACCTCATGGATGTCATGACTGCATATTCATATGGCACACTTGACAGTGCCATTTATATGAAAGCCCTTGAAGGAACTCAAGGTATCAGAAGCATCAAATGCAAGTTCTCAAGAACAATATTAAATTTAGTTAAACAAGTCTTTGTATGGCTTAAAGTAATCAATGTGCATTTTTATGAAGATATATGTAAGTTTTCCATAATTGTTTTTTATAATGATGATATCAACATCATTGGAACTCCTAAAGAGCTTCAAAAGGCAAATGATTGTTTGCAAAGAGGATTTGTAATAAAGTGCTATTGATGTTTTCCCTAGACAAGTCACCTCCATTATGTAGCCCAATCGTTTTGAGATCTCTATAGGTTGATAAAAATTCTTCTAGACTTTGAGAAATTAACAAAGAAGGAGATGAAGACCATAACACCCTTAGTTTTATCCCATTAACATACCCAATTGAAGCATTTGGAATCATTTTAGTTGGCCACATAACTTGTGAAAAATGAGGCTTGAAAAATTTGTTTTCGGATTACTATTCATAGCCCTCTAAACAAGGCCTTAAGTTCTATGGGAAGATAAATGAATAAACTTCAGAGGAAAAAATAAGTTCTAGATAGTTTTACTTTAAAAATTATGGCCATTTTTAATTTTAAAAATTATTGTTCATTTGGTCATTTTCTATTTTTCCAATATTTTTGCCCAAATTTGGAAGGGCATATTTCTCAGCACAGTTATTATATTTGGTTGAATTACCACTCATTTTAAAGGGAAAAAATTAGATCTATTTGGTGGTGAAATATCACATCCTAACTCACTTGATTTTCTTAAAACGAATCAATCAACTTTAGGTCCAATTTTGTTAACTTTCATCCCCCTTTTGTTCATACTTGGTTCAATTGAGGTATGGTTGCTTTAACTTGCAATATTAATGTCTTTGGAGCATTTTGACCTATTCTAGCATGCTTGAATATAAATCTACCACTATACATGCTAATAATCGTAAACCACACATCAACCCTTATGGATGTTGACAACTTTTAAATGCTCATCAAGCACTTACCAAACCCCAAGCATTCTCTTTCTTTCTTCTTCTCTTCTTGGGTAAAGGTAGCCCTAGGGTTTGGTTACATTGGTTGGGTAAGATTCTTGGGAATCTTAGTAGCATAAGCAACTATTATTCAATCACATAACTTGCATTAAAACATGATACATGCTCAAATTACTTAACCTTAAAAATAAAATGCTATGCATACCTTATATGTCACACAACATAGCATTGAGACAAATCTTCATCATGTTATAACATTATCATTCACACCATGGCATGTTATACAAATCATAGAAAAGCAAGTAATCATGTAATAAATACACTGAAATGTAATTAAAACAATAATTGCTAAGCTACCTTTTTCTCCTTGCTTTTTCTTGGTCCCTTGCTTGTCAACTCTTTCCTTATTATCCAATGATCCTAGATAACATCACATAAAGGTTACTAACTCATTTGGACCATTATAGCATCACTTCTTCATAACTATTCTTAACTTACTCTCTTTAACCTTCACTTTGCACTTTTATATCCATGGGTTTCAAAATTAATCTAACATGCCTCTCCTCTATAATTTTGCATGTATATTCCATTTTTAAGCTCAAATAGCTCACAAGAAACCTCCTTTGCTTTCAACTACTCAAAACATCAACTTAAGGGAGTTGTTGCACAAAATTTCAATCTTTGTTTCTAATGCTTCCAAACTTGGTTTTTCACTTATACCCTACACAAATTTTCATTTTAAACTCAATGGTAGCATCAAAATCATCAAAAACACATTCCTTCTTCCATTTTCCCTGTAGGCTGAAACAGTACAGAAAAATTGCAACAACATGATTTTTCAACTTCTCTTGCCTTATACATGCATAAAATCATTCCTAGACCATTTTCCAATCATTTAACAACACAAAAACATTCCTCCCTTACAGATCGATTTCATGCAGCAGCACATAAACAGTAATTTTATGCCAAAAATTACAAACATGCTCAAATCAACTCAAACCAAGCATCATCATGTAGCAAATTAAGCATAGAGTTGATCGGAACCACTTACCACTCCCAATTTTTGTTCTTTCTTGCTTTCTCACTCTAGCCCCCTTTTAAACCTCTCTTGAATATCTTCAATCACAGCACCCTAGCAAAAATTACACCAATCAAAAGAGAGAATAGAGGTCCCAAATCAATTCTCTAGAAGAAATTAGACTTGGAACCACTTCCTACCTTGGATTCTTGCTTGAAGTTGATCTCTTTGCTTGTGTTGAACCCCACAGTTGGTCTCTCTTCTTCCTCTCCTTGTGCTGTTCGAAATATGGCAGAACATGGGGCTGAAAACTGTTTTTAAAATATGTCGAAGTCACTTAATGAAAGTAGGGTCCAAATGTACTGACAAGGTAACTTTACACTGATGTAATCTACCACTTTAAGTTAATATCTCTTCTTACTTTTTTATTTTAAATAACAAGAGGACAAGTGGCACAAGCATAAGCCCCATAATCCCCTTTATGAAAGCAAGATTACTTTATGGTTACTTTACCCGATAATTTTCTTTCGAAAATGCTTTTCAGGGATTTTCTTATCACTGGACCAATTTAGTGTCAATAAAAATTCCTATAATTCCTCTTCTCTTATTATCATTTTCCTTCCTCAATTCCCATTCCAGATGTTTCTTTAATTAATTTTTGTAGAAAACCCTTTTTCGAGGTTTTTCTGGGCCTTTTTCTTCGATTTGGCAAACTAGTTCTGACTTCCCCTTGAAATCAATTTTATAAAATACAAGAATTTTTGAGCTATTTTCCCTTACTCTGAAACTAGATATACGAGGCCTTTGGGTATTTCAAATAATTATATATGATTAATTATTTTATTAAATAGCCAAATATTAAATAATCTTTAAAATTCCCGCAAAGGTTATTTATGTCATTTTAACTTAAACTGGACCTCAATTACTGATCAGTGAATTTTTCTCTATCTTTTGGGACACTGTAAAATTTTCTGATATTTTGGTCAAACTTTGACCAAAATACCCTTTGACTTTCCTCAATTTACCAAAATGCCATTGGATTTCCAAAATGACAATTTGGTCCCAAGAATTTTGAATTTACACTTAGGTCCATTTTCAAAATAACAATTTGGTCCTTTACTTTTCAAAATGTCCATTTTGCTCTTACTTTTTTCTACATTTGGCAAAATGACTCTTTCGTCCTTCTTTTACTTTCTGCTTCCACATATATTCTTTTCTTTCATTTTCTTTGACCTTGAACCTTTCCTCTACTGAACCAAAGGCTACATCATTTCTAGAGAATCTTTTTGTCAACCAAGGAACATCGCAGAACTAGACTTTGTAGCATATATCATCCAAACTCATCCTTGGACTTCTAGGTCCAAAAATTCGGAATATGACAAAGACTACTTGGTCCAAAAGTACTATACTTAAGTGCTATTAGAGTACTAATGTATCTTGATAATCTCACATAGCTTGGTGTATCATTTTTCGTTAATATATTAGTAGGTCTAATTCTTCAACATCACAAATACTTTGGAATAGAGTAAAACATATTCTTCGTTATCTTAGAGGTATTATGAATATGGGGTTATTATACCCTGGTATATCTAAATATGAACTGATGTTTATGCAAATGCTACTTATTATACATGTTGTGTAGGTACAACTATATCAAGAGCAAATAGTAAAGCTTATTTTACCAAAATTCTTCTTCGGTCATGACCTTAAAAAATGAGTAGAAATTATTATCCACCAAATCTGTTACAGTAAAAATCTAGCATATTTGTTCATCAAGTCACTTCATGGTACAAACTTCTGACTTCACGAGCTCAAATATATCAAGTGATATTGTTAAGAGGGGAAGTTGATACAAGCAGTACTCTTTTTCCCTTATCTAGGTTTTGTCCCACTGGGTTTTTTTAGAAAGGTTTTTAATGAGTCAACATTATGATATATATCTACAAATGTTGTACTCCATTTTCTTTTACTAGGTTTTTGTCCTACTGGATTTTTCTTAGTGGGAGCTTTTTTAATGAGGCATACTTTTAGTCATGAACATTCAAGGGGGAGTGTTATGAATATTATTATATGGATGTCCATATCTCCCATTATCCCTAATTATCTTTTATATCCCCTCATTATGCTATGTAATCGTTGATATTGATTTGCTTTGATATTGTAAATCCATGCCTATAAATATAAGGCACCACATATGTACCATACACTTTAAAGATAATGAATAAGAGCTATTTCCCATTATTCCATACTTTTCTCTCTTCCTTTATCTTCTTTTTTTTAAATTCATAACACAGCTTTGATTGATGCACACAATTAATAATGGGAATAAACGCATAGCATGAGTAGTATTATGGTATTTGAACATCTTTAAAAGAGGAAAAAAATAGAGCAACAGACAAGGAAACAGGACCTTTTACTCTGTTTCAATGTCTTCTTGCATACGTGTGGTTGATTAAATAGAGGAATGATAACAGAAAGTGCAAACACTATTTAATCTGACAATAAAGATATGAGGAGCTGTAAATAATTCTTTTTCCTATTTCATTTTGGCTGTTAGTGAATATTGTAGCATACTTGTGGTTAGAAGCCTCCCCTACTTGTTTCCAGAAGTAACGATCATCTTTACCTACTCCCATTTACTTCAGATACTTCTCCAACTGAAATCCTCTATATAAAAATGTTCAATTCATAAAGAAGAAAAAAAGAATAGTGACTCTAAAAGCTGTGCCAAACATTTCATCAAACATCTGGCATGCAATTCACGCTAATACAAAATTGCCAGACAAGTTGAATACGAATTACTTCATCTAGAGTTTATGTAGCTAGATTTAATTTAAGTTATTGTTTATGTATCATTTAGTTCGACAGATGAAATCCTGTGTGGGAAGAAAAAATGAATCACAAAATTGAGAAAAGGCGAAAGGGAACATGTGGTAGAGGAAAGAAGGAAAGGAAGAAACTCAATCATGAGACTCTGCACCATTTGTTCAGTGAAATCAAATTAACCAACCATTAACTCGAAACCTTGTTTCACTCTACAGAATAACCCATATTAAGCAAAATGGGTTACAATAGAACGTAAATGCACAAAGTCAACTCACAGCAAATCTGAGAAGCAAGCAAGATTTTCCAACTGAGGAGTCCCTGATTAGCTAAAGCTTCAACAGGTAATCGCTGAAATCAAGCGAAAAACACAAAAAACATACAGAAATTTCACACAACATTTCATAAGAAAGAAAATAGGAAAAAATAAAAAGAAGAAAAAGAAGTATTTAAAGGAAAAGGAGTGAACTTACTATTTGTTGCTCATTGGGGTGGGAGCTGATGGAGAGAAGGAGTGAATCTCTCATGTTCATTTTTTAAAAGCGGATGTAAGAGAGGACGCAATATTATCCATTTATAGTAGTAAAATCATTATTATGAAAAACATATATAATATGATAAGGCGAAGGGTGTTCTTTGCCTTTTCTTTATCTCCACTTTTGTCCGTGAAGCTACTATTTCAAAGGGAATCAAAGATTTGCATATTCATTTGTCTAGTCAGATAGCTAATGGCTAATGACTAAATCAATACTAGCTCAAGGTTTGATGTGTTTAATAAAAACTTAGGTGTTGTGTATGTCCCTCAAATTGAGGGCCAATAATGTTGAAATATTAGTTAGACTAACAATAAAGCTAAGCACATAACTGTAAATGGTTAACAACTGTCATACGTATATTATAAACACTATATAATGTGGAGATTAATGAGATAACTCATACAAGCTCATCTAACATCTTTCTCTATTCTCTTTCCTCTCTTCATCCTTTGACAATATACATTACTTCATGTCCTTAATATAAGAGAATTGACTATTTTTTAGAAAATTAACGAAGTTAGATAACTATTTAAAGTATTTATGTTTTTTTCTGAGCTAATTTGTTTCACTAATAAACTTATGCATAAATCTAAGGAGAATCTCATTAAAAGTCTTTTAAAGTACTCAAATCTAAGTTACAATAAATTTAACAGATTATGAATCATGTCAATCATCCTAATTTAGGTTTTTAGAATTGAGTATTTGACCTATATACCCTTTTACTCCTTTTGCTTCATCTCTCTTTCTCATTCTCCTTCATCTCTCTCCTCTCATCTCCTTCAAATTTCATTGGGATCTCTCCGGCCTCCCATTCAAATTCATAGAGGAGGAGATCAGATTCACCAATAATTGATGCTTTGAATAAAAAAACATAACAAACCCGATATCGAAAAATTGTTCAAATATGAACAAAAATATATGTGTATGTATGTATGACATACCCAAATTCCTCGATGAGATCGTGTATATTTGGTCCCAATCTGGTGTGCTTCTCAATGTGTTCAGCACAATGGCTTTTCAAATGCTCAGGAAACTGTACTCTAAGCATGATGGGATTATTTGGCACCGCAAGTAGTGGTTCCTTTAACCACAACCAGATCTCAATATGTTCTTTGCCTGATTCAAAATTTATTAAGTTTAGAAGCCCTACTTAGAATTTCAGTATTTTAAAAGTCTATTGATTAATTGAATTTTCTTTATAATTTAATTATACACATAAATAAATATTTTTAAATAGTATATTTAACTTATTTAATCTCCTAAAAAAAATTCGACTGATTTTTATAAGTAGTATATATATAAGTAACCCAAATGTTTAAAGCTTTGCAAGTTCGCCTCTGCCAATTAATAGCATAGTATTATAAAACTATTGATTGCATTAAATCTACACATGCACAATCGGGCACATCATGAATGATCAATCCCTAAGTGATCTCCTCATAGGCAGTTGAAGAAAACAGTAACCCAAATGTTTAAAGCTTTGCAAGTTCACCTCTACCAATTAATAGCATAGTATTATAAAACTATTGATTGTATTAAATCTACACATGCACAATCAGGCACATCATGAATGATCAATCCCTAAGTGATCTCCTCATAGGCAGTTGAAGAAAACTCTAGGACCTCGTCGGCCTCATCATCTTATATGCATCACTTTAGCTTCAAAATTGACAAAAGTGGTTGTCAAACTTCATTCAAAGCATACGATTTATCCATTGAATCATCATATCTGGAAGAAGATGACAGTGAAGCTCTAAGAAAATGATGTATGCTTTTTATAAATCAATTGAATACCAAATTAAGGTATCTATCTAATTGACCATCATTCTTATAATTTTATAATCTATGAGAATTTGCATTTAGTTGTGGTATGCTAAAAGTTTATATTGTGAATTATTTCAAAAAATTTGGGATGTTACAATTCTCCTAAGGATAATGGGGTATTATATAGAAGGCTAAAATAAGCATTTAGTCCTTTATATTTGCATGATGCTTCATTTTGGTCCCTTACCTTTAAAAAGTATATTTTCATGGGAAAATTAGATTGAAAGATCCATAGGAAATAATATTTAGTGAGGACTATGAAAATTGTATCTATTTAAAATGACCAAACTTTAAAATATAAATTGGAAATTACTAAATTGCCCCTTCCCAACCTCTTACATTTTCCCTACTTTCTATCCACATTCTATTTTTTAAAAAAATTTGATTTTTTAAATTTCACATATTAAACAAAATTTTCCTCAATTTTTAAATATTTTAATTAAAAATAAAAATATAAATTTTTAATAAAATTGGAGATCTTTTATAATTTATTATATATATTGAAAAAAGTTGGTGTAGTATAGAAAACCAAGATAAAATTTTCAGGCTTTTGAACAAATAAAAAAGTTTGCATAATATATCCTAGATATATATATTATATATATAATGGCTAAACTATTATTTAAAAAATATCATTTGTATTTTAACTGAAAAAAATCAAATATTGATCAATTGACCACAAATTCAAGGGGACAAAGAGGGATTTTAACTTTGAAAACTCATCTTTCATTGTATACATTCAAATTTAGCAAACTTGGACTTGTTTAAAACTTTAGAATGTTTACTTTTAGATTGGAAAGTTTTGTTAACTCTCATTAGTATCTCCTCTATTTTATGCTTACCTCAACTTTAGTGTTTAAGGGTATTTACTCCATTTCTCCACTTGATTACTTGCAACTTTGTTATATTAAAGCATACAACTTATCTTCATGCTTGCTATGGCATATTGAGAACATCAAAATAGTGCATATAAAATACACATCAAAGTTGTGGCACTAGTGCAAAAAGTGCTTTTTAGACTGCACAAAAAGGCCTTTTAGACCGCATACAGGTGAGATTTAGATAAGACCGGTTTAGAAAGTAAGTAATTTTTAGACCCCATGTTGATGCGATCTAAAAAGTCTCCTTTTTAGATCGCATGTGGATCCATTCAGTCTAAACCCTAAAAATCATACTTTTTAGACCGCACGGATCCACGTGCGGTCTTAAAAGGAGACTTATGACCAAAAAATAAATATTATTATATATTAAAAACTAGAAGTAAACAACTTATGACAAAAAAATAAATCTTTCATTGAGGATTCATTGGGCTAAACCATACAAGCATATAAAGATAATGAAAACTATAAATTGTACCTAATAATCCTTAAAAAAGATTTACAAAATGGTTATGGTTTGTCAAGAAACCAACGACAATATAGGTGATATTGTTGGAACTACCCCTTTGATATGCTTCATTCATCAGCCTCTTTGCAGCCTCCTATGCATTCACAATTGGTTTTCCTGAGGACAATAATAGCAAGAGTTAAAAAGAGTTTCTTTTTGTGTAGATACAGAAAATGAGTTCTTTGTCAAACATAGTTTTTGAAACCAACATCAATATGTTAGTGCAAGGCCTGTAGGCAATAGGTATTTGACTCATGCTTTCTAGAAATTAATTTACCGGCTTTGCCTAACCAAGAAATGATTCTGTGCAACTAAATGTAAGTAAAAGATGGTAACATTCCAACAATTTTCAGCAGAACCTAATTCATTTCAATGAGCTTATATTCTAATGATGGAGATGAAGAATAGTTATCAAAGAAAAGAAAGGGGAAGAACTTTTTTTTAAAAAAATCAGTAGACCTCATTACTTTACTCCACCTCTTCCCACAATGTTCCTCCAAGATTTCATTCTCTGTGCAATTTCCCATCCCTCCTCCTCTACCCTTTCCTATTCTTCCCCTCCATCTCTACCACACGAGCCCTAACTAACAACAAAGGCCGACTCTAAAAAATGGTGGCCACCAAGGGCATGTTGGCATTCGCTATATGTCACTTAATCATGATGATGGGATTTAGGTTGATGCCAGTCGAAGTGCTCCGCCTCGGAATCAAAACGTGGCTGAGAGTGGAGGTGCTCGATGTGGAAAAGGCGTTCAGCAACTTTGGAACACTGACGAGAGAGAAGCCCATGGCCGCAATGGATCCAGGGTCGGTGGAGGATGTGGCGAGGCTGGTGGAGGCAGCTTATGAATTAGTGAAGGTTTCGAGGTGTCAGCTAGGGGGCAGGGGCACTAGATAAACGAGCAGGCTCTAGCGAGGAAGGGGGTGGTGATAGAGATGAGCAGAAGGAAGAGAGAGATGAGAGTGGGGAAGAAGGGAAGGTCCGTGGACGTGTGGGGAGGGGAATTGTGGATAGAGGTGTTGAAGGCAACACTGCAACAAGGATTGGCATGAAAGTTTTTTAGGGAAGAAGAAAGATAAAAGACACATGGTATTTAAATTTTAAATTTTAAAATGACATGTGGTATTTGAATTTTAAATTTTAAGAGTCTTTAGATCTAAAAGCACTATCTTTTTATACTGCACCCCTCAGGTGCCATCTAAAAGCACTATCTTTTTAGATCGCACCCTTAAAGACTATTATTTTAAACCACATCCCTCAAGTGTGATCTAAAAACATTATCTTTTAGACCGTATGCAGTCTAAAAAGAGTCTCATTTTAAACCGCACTACTCAAGTGTGGTCTTAATGATTCAAAATTTGTACATTTATTTACAAAATTACCACCGGTTATATATTTTAAATCTTACCTTCTAAATGCGGTCTAAAAGGCATTTTTTCTACTAATGTGGTAATTCATACATAAATTATGAAACTTGGTACATACTTAACAACTTATAACAAAATATTCCTAGAGGAGCTTATCCTTGCTCTACTTACCCTTCTTCTTCTTGCATTCACTTTTATCTTGAAAGCTTGTAACATAGCATGGTTAGTTTTTGGGAGGGTAAGATTCAAAAAATCTTAGTAGTAAACACATACCACTCAACATACATGACATAACTTGACAATTATAACATGCTTTCAACTTAATACTTTTACTGGATGACATGTTTGAAAACCATCATGCATAACTTATAACACATAGGCCTATAACATTTCTTAGACATAATCATGTATAAAAATACATGATTTCATGTAACATATAAGCATACAAACATGTCAATTAATGCACATACAACCAAGATAAAGAGTAGGGTAAAGATTGCTACCTTGAAACTTTATTATCTCCCTCTTGCTTTCTTTGTTTCTCTTTCTTTTCATACAAGGAGCTTCATTGTCCAAGCTTCCATTCTCACTTTCATAATGTCCAATGTCTATAAATAAACATAACATATAAGTTACAAAACTCATTAGAACCATTGAAAT
This sequence comes from Vachellia collinsii, assembly GCA_006871305.1. Lineage (NCBI taxonomy): Eukaryota > Viridiplantae > Streptophyta > Magnoliopsida > Fabales > Fabaceae > Vachellia > Vachellia collinsii. The sequence goes on along the minus strand of QFDD01000065.1, from coordinate 25,679 downwards.
CATTACTTCTTCTCACTTCTTTGACTTGCTCTCTTTAACCTTAACTTTTCATTGTTAAATCCATAAGCTTAAAAATTAAAGTACCATGCTTCTTGTCACACCCTTTCCTTAATCCTACCAATTATAAATCCTCTTAACTCATAGATGAAATTAATCTAGGCAAAAGAGTCTTGCCTTTTATGAAATACCCTTTTACCTAATTTATTTAGAATGGGACTTTCTAAAAAAAAAATTTAAACTTTTTAAAACAACTTTTATATAAAGTTGTTTTTCAAATAGATCCATTGAACCATGTTTTATCCTGGGTCATTAATCTATAATAGTAGTATGAAAATGGTTTTTCTTTTTAAAAAACATTTCTCTATGATCTTTTGCTTGCATTAACTCATTAATCTCTATTCGTTATCCGTCAAGGATAACGTATATCTGTATCTTGTGGGGAGATATTTCCTCACAGCCACATTCAGTCTCATATCCACTATATACCTAATTTATACAAATACACACACACACACACACATAACCATCTAAGCCATCCAGGCTTAAATTAGAATAAAGCTTTAACTACAACTATTTAAACCAAAATCGTATATAAAGGGGTTTTTCCATCTTAATTTTCATTATCCATCCTTCTCACCTTCCATGCTTCCCTTGTCATCACTTGCCTTTTGAGGTACCTGCCTTAGCTGTACTTATTTGAAAGGAAGATTGAGATTTGAAAATCTCCATAGAAACCACAGTTTATCATATAATTATATATAAAATTCACAATCATGCAAAAACAAGCCACATTCTTACATGGCAATAGTACACATCATGAGGTCTCACCTCAGTAGCTTTACACATCACATGATCATGAATAGATATCAGATTGCATAACAGGCAATTAACTCGGGGGAACTATCCTGTAGGACTTCCTCACACCAAGCAAGTACTGCACAATCATTCTTCTAGCATATCACAACACGCATAATAAATATGGCACAACAAGTATACAGAATTAGATACATAAGAATAAAATAAAATGTGTTTCTACTTGTCTCCCTTTATCTATCGTTACTTTCTTTGTCAATCCCTTTTCCAGCCTTCCTTGGGATGCTCAAGCAGAAGTCAAATCCTAAAGACATACATGTATAATATTACATTAATTATATGCTTATCGAGCTTTATTTAGCTCCTCCTTCCCTCCTAACCCCATTTCTACCCCCTTTACATTATTTAACTTCCTTTCATTGACTTTTGAATTTTTCAATTACTTTTAAAAAATCATAACTCATTCCATAAAATTCCAAATTCAATGGTTCAAGCTTCTTTTTCAAACACTTTGTATTCTCTTTCAATGAACACTAGCATTCACTAAATATAGTCCATCAATATTCTTAAATCAATGCTCAAAAGTTGTTATTTGATTAACAACTTTTCCAAATTTTTCCAGATTTCAGAACCAAAATTTATTGGTTCATAACATACAATATACTTGACCAAGCAATGCATTATAGTACTCATTTTAAAGCTTATTATGAGTATTATTTATTTACCAAATTTCATGGTCAACAAAGACCATTTGACTATATAAAAATCTATTCAAAGCTACCTGTCCAAAATAAAAGCTTAATTGATTTTAATTCATTATTCTTGCCACTTTACCAAAAGTTTACATAACCAACTTAACTTCACAAATTTCAGTTTATATATACATACACTCTCATGCACATAGGAAAACACTTAGAATTATTATTTACTATGAAAAGTACCAAAAATTGGATTCAAAATCACTTTCAATCCCACTTGACAGCTTTCTTCCTCTTTTAAATAAATTTTATACTTCACAATACCTTTGCTCTAAATCTGAATCTCCAGATTACCACCACTTACTAAAGTTTTGCAAGCTTGAGAAGTTCCTATCAATGACTAATCATGAATAAATCATATAATCTTAACAATAATCCCATGATTATTTCCTTCTTTTAGAATCGCATGGTTACAAATTAGAAATTTGAATTTCCAAGTTCTAAAATTTTGTTACAGCTTTAAGGATTCAGCTCAAAAATTTTGTCTCAAAATCCTTCTTCATCTATAATTTCCCTGAACACTTCAACACTACTCATTATTTATAACAACCAGAAATTTAATCCAAAACCAAAAAGGCTTGGCAGATTTGATACACACTCCATAACTCATTTATAACCCTTTTTTATCCTTCTAAACTTCACAAGACCTTTTACTTCAACTCTGGGCATAACAGATTTCTAAAACTGTTATAGCTTTAAAAATTCAATTCCAATAATTCCCTCACACACACACAATGACAAGCATATATATATATATATAAAGATGGATTATGGCTTATCAATGCACCAAACTCAGCAGCAACCATTACATATAACCACAAAATATCGAACCACAGACTCTACATTTATATATTCATAGGATATTTTATTATTTAAGCCTCTTATATCCTCAAAACTCAAAGGACCCGAGCCGCTTTTCAAGAAAACAAAGCCCCTATTTCAGCACATTAGTCCCAGCAACGACACATGAACATGCAACAACTCAGATGACTCAAAATAGAAAGGAAAATCAATATGCCTGCCCTTACTGGCCATTCCACATATTTAGAATTCATTTTTCTGCTTCGGTCACCGACAACTCTAGCTAAAAATGGAAGCTCTGTTTTTCAGCCTATCAAATTCTAGAGGAGAAGACAACATGCACATCGGTAAACAACTCAAATACTCAGCTATCATCATTGTTAAACCATAAAATCCTAGCTCAGAGGTCTCAAACAGAGGACCTGACTCAGACCCAAGAAACCCATTCCTCAAATACAAACAACTAGGTGAATTTATTACATGCAGAGCTTGATTTAGCTTGGGGAAGCATTAATCTGAACACGCATTAAGCAAATCGATGAGTCTTCACCGATTACCTCTAATTTCTTAACTTTTCAAAAGCTCAACCCATTCCCAAAATTAGAAATTCATAGAGGGAAAAGGGCTTAGGGCACCTACTTGAGTCGGAATATGAGGTTGCATGTATTTTCCAACTCCTTCCTCCGCTGAAACCTCGCTGTTTCTCTCGCCCGCTCTGGCTCTGCTCATTGTTGCCACTGGAAGATGAAGATGATGTAATGAATGAGGGAGCTAAGGGCAGATGCTTTAATGCCTCGGCCACGCGTGTGGCACATGTGTGGGAGGTGAATTTACCAATTTTCCCTACCACACTTTCCTTTTTACCATCTGACCCCTTTTTTATAAATATAAATCCACAATGCCATAAAATAATTCAATGAGTAACTTTCCCCTAAAGCAATTTATTTAATTTTCTCAAATTTCCTTAAAAATAAAATAATTCCCTATATTAACCTTTGGCCCAAAAATGTATTTATAATTGTCCAAAAATTTTGTAATTGGCTTCCCAAAGCCTCAATTATATTTCATAGAACATTGGTCAAAATTTGAGATGTTACTCCTATGATTTTGCATGTAGATTACCTTTTTAATCTCAAATGGATCAAAAGAAATCTTCTTCCCTTTCAACTACTCAAAACAGTAGCATAGAGAGGTTATTGCATAGAAATCCAATTAAGCTCTAATGCTTCCAAACTTGTTTCTCACTTGTACCCTACACAATTTTTCATTTTAAATTTATTGGAAGCATTTAAATTATCAAATTCCAACTCCTCCTCTATGTCCTGTTTTGGATGAAAATTCCAAAGAGAAGGGAAAATGGATTCTTCAACTTTTCTTTCCATACACTTGTATATTCTTGCTTCTAATCAACTTTCTAACCATTATTTAATTTAAAATAATTCTCCCATGCATTAACAAAATTTGGACAGCACCTCCACTAAGGGTTCATCATCCCAAAATTTGAACAACAATCAAACAACCACAATCCAACCATCAACAAGCTCAATAACATCATGAGAGTTGAATTTTGAAGCTTACCTCTTCCAATTTGAGCTTCTCTTCACTTTCTCTCACTAAAAGCTCTAGGTGCTCTTCCTTTGGACTTCAAGAACACCATTTCAAGTGAAACTGATGAGATTAAATGGAAGATAGAGGCTAGAAACTTGGAAATATGGAAGATTTCAAACCAAAATCATACCTTTTTCTTGAATTTTGGCTTCATCTTTGCCTCTTGATCTATTCCTCTTCTCTTCCTCATTTTGTTCTCCTCTCTCTCTAATCTCTCTTCACTTGGCAGAAATGAATGGCTAGATTGGTCTTGAAACTTAATAAAATCAAGACTCATGTGAGTCCCACACCTTTATCTAAAAAAATAATGTTCTACTGTTAATTTATACCACATGGAGATAATATCTTCTTTGCTTTTACTCTTGAAATAAAAAGATGTCATGTTCGTATCCTTATGACCCCTTATTCACCTTTTAGAAACTCATGCTTTATAGATACTTTATTTTTCATTTAACCGAAACCATTCTTTCAGAAATACTTTTTGGGAATCCCTTGGTCACTTTATTAGTGTAGGGTCATTAAAAATTCCCATTAATTAGGAAATAATTTTCTATTTTCCTCAAATTTAAACTCTTTTCAAAAATTCCTTTTTGGTAATTACCTGTAAAAACCCTATTTCTGGAGTTTACTGTCCTTTTCTTTTTGTTTAGGTAAATTGTATTTCACATAAATCTGAAACTAATTTTATAAATTCACATAATTCTTGATATAATTTTTCCTGAACCTTGATTAATTATTTGAGGCCTCTTAGTATTTTTAATAATTAATTTGCCTCATATTCCCTTTTTTAGCCAACATCAATAAATACTAAAAATTCCTTTTTGAGCTAATTTCTGCCATTTTAACTTCAATTTTGCCTCAAATATAGTTTGGGGAATTATTCTCTTTATTTCTATGTTGTTAGGGCAATTTTCTGATATTCTGGTCAAATTTCAAAATTGCCCTTAGAGAAAATTATGCTTTGGCCACTATTAAAGGTGGAAGATACATAATATGACCTTAGGGTTTTTTACTATTTTATCTTACTCTTGGCTAACCTTACTTTCACATTTAAACTCTACTTTGAAGAGTCAAATGCTACAGAGTCTCTGAGAATTATTTTATCTAGCAAGACACTTCTCAAGACTATTGCTCAACTGGTCTTGGGCTCATGCCTGGGCTAACCTATAACATTTTTAAAAGCCTACTCACAATATGGCCTTTAAAAAGGCCTCATCTTTTGGCCTTCCTAAATAGACTTTAAGCCTACTAAAACCTATATTTTCATAAATGGAAGGCTTTGAGCCTATTTAAGGATTGCATGAAGTTAAACAGGCCAGACCTACAAGCTTGTAGGCTCGGCCTTTAAAAGAAAAACCTAATGTATTTAAACAAGTAAGCCTTTAAATAGGTCTGAAGCATGGCCTTTTTGTTAAATAAGTCATGCCTCACTAGGCTTTAACCAGGTTAGGTTGTATACTCTTATTAAAGGGCTTGCCTATTTCACCCCTACCCACAAGCCATTGAAAGTTCAAACAAAGGCACAAAATTGGCTTTCTATTAGACATTAGAAAGAAATGACACGAAGAAGAGGAACACCAACATATAAGCATTCGCTTGTTCGAACTTGTAGGCTCCGGTAGTATATAGCCCTCACAAGCCATATATATTAAGTAGCTTGCCAAAATTGATCCCTTAGTCCTTAGGAAAAGCCACATCATTTAGTTTTTAAAATCGCATCTTTACTATCGATTTTGGCCATGTTTGTATTAGCATTGGAAAATCACATTTATACAAATTGAGACAAAACTCATTTTACATACTTACCTTGTATACCTGGTAAACGCTAATATTTACATGGTTTTCCTGCTTAATTTCGGGACATTTTATAGCTTAACTGCTCTATCTTGTGTTAAATTGAACCTCTCTTACATTTGTGGTCATGCATTGCATGTACGATAACACAAAAGGGAAAATTGAGTAAATTGTGTCTCTCAGCTGTACATGCTTTTGAGCTCCAGTGTTTTATGCTTTAACAACGTCCCATTTGCTTCTGTTGCAGATGTCTAGGGGAGATATTCAAGTGCTCAAGGATGAAACTGAAGGGAATGTAATTCAGGACTGAGAGGAGTGCCACTGGATCATTTCTGTTGCGACCAAAGGTAATAGGTCGTGACCTTTTTGTAACTCCTGGGGCTCTGCTGACCACACAAGTCACAACATGTTTTATATGAGTCACGACATTTAGCTATTTTAGTCGCGACCGAATCATGTGGAATTGATTCTGCGCGTTTTGAGCTTAGGTCAGCAGCTGGATCTAACTAAAGGGAACAATCACGAAAATGTACCTCATTCTGCACTCTTCAGAGAGAAAATCCAGGAGCCATACGTGTTTTCTGTACTCTCCTTCCATTCTGCAGATCTTTCTCCATTTTTCTCCACACTTCATCTCCATTTTCCATCGTCCACATTTCTCTACCTTCCAACCACTCTCTGCTGCACTTTCTCCTTCCTGATTTTCCTCTTCTGATGGCTGAGCGTAGGAGTGATAATTGCTGCGTCCCTGGAATCATGAGAGGCTAGACTCTTAGCCTCTTGGTGATGGAGAGCAAGACTTGAGCCAGGGATTCATTGGGGAGTATTCCTAGCCTAATCTTGTCTTTGAATGTTGTAGAGATCTTTAGATCTAGAGACTTCTACTGCTAAGAACATCGTTTGCAGATCTGCGAATTTATGATTTGGCTATGTAATTGGATTGGTTGTTGTTCATATGGATTAGAATTTATGAATTTCATATTTGAATCCTTGTGTTCACTAGGTTATCACTGGTTATTGGTAACTAATTGTTCATTTGGTTTCTATGATTGGGATTGCAATCCATCAAAGGCATGAGCATCAATTACTCCTTCTACATTCTGAGTGGCACTGAACAATGTTTTTAGGAATTTTGTTTGACTCAAGCCAATTTGCATTAATTGAACCATTGGACCTAAGTGATAGCTTGGGGTTTATTAATTGAACTCAGAAGGATTGATCTCCCATAACTAAACCAAGGCAGGGATAGTTAAGTTTCCATCACTGAGAGTCTATTCCTTATACTCCCTTTCAATCCAAACTACACTTTCAATCACTGAAAACACCAAAAATATTTTACCACAAGTTTTGCATTTCATGTTGTTGCTTTAGATTAAAACCCCCCCTTATTTTACAAACTCAAGTTTAACATGTTTTTTTTTTAAATAACCAATTTAGACTAGGATAACCAATAAATCGCTCCTCGAGAAGAACGATTGGTTGCTCACTATACTACATTACTGTAGGAGTAATCATTTTTGTATCGAACTGGAAGGCGACAAAACCGTGTCCGATCAATACCGTAAGTCACATTGGAAAAGTAACTTCTGCTGCTAATCAAAATGGATACTTCATTTGGTTTGGTTATAATCTTGAATGTTCATTCAATTTTCATCATCAATCAATCAAATAACAATTTTAAAGGGTTAGAAGATCAATTTTGCATAACTTTAAAAGCTTACATTAATTACCTTCCCTTTTCAAATTTTGCATAAATTGTATTAACTTTAATTTTGAATTACATTTTGAAAAAGGGATACAATCGTTTTATAATTTTTCCAATCAAAAGAAGAGAAAATTGTAATTGTCAACATCAAGTTTCAACACACTCCTTGACTTTCTAAGACTCAAATTTTAAATTTTTAATGATATTATCCTTTTTCAAAAACTTTCCATTAAATGCTTCTTCCCCTCCCAATCAAAATCAAATCACACATGTTTTCAACCCAATGAATTCTACCCAATGGATGCAAAATATATATTAAGTTTCCAAAGTTTTCATTTCTTTTTATTCTTTTTTTTAACCAAAACAATTCCTTTTTATTCCTTTTATTTGTTTCTTTATTATTTCGTCATTTGTTTTAAAAAATTCCCATTAAATTCCTTTTTTTCCCTTCCAATCAAAATCAAATCACACAGGCTTTCAACCCAATGGATTCAAAATCTGTTTTAAAATTTCAGTTTCCAAAGTTTTCGTTCCTTTTTATTCTTTTTTGTATTTTGTATTTTGTTTATTTAGTTTAAGTGGCGGCAAAAATATACAAAGTGACCAGCATGAAGATTATGGCACAATCAACTAAACCTAAATCTTTACTTCATTTGCCCTTGATCATCTTTGCCATTTGCTCGCGTCTTTTTGTTGTGGAGTACTCTTTTGACTATGAGCTTTTTCAACATATTTTCATCCAAAATTTTAAAAATTATTTCAATAGACATTTTTGTCAAATTGTTACATTAATTACCATATATTACAAAGTTAATTCATTTTATAATTTTCTTATTTTATTTTTCAATTCATTTAAATGTTTAATCTCGTTTATTTATTGAAATCACTTATGATACAATCTTTTTAAGAGTTAAGGAGCAATTTTAATATTAAAAGTTTTCACTAAGAGCATCAAACACCATATTGTTGGGTGCAAAAATACACATGAACTTATTAAAATGATGCAAAATTAACAAAACTGTTAACATAGGCAAAAGTTCCTTTTCGTTTGTGGGCCCCACAAACTCAGAATGCTATTATAATTGTGGGGCCAAAATAAAAGGTAAGGGACTGTTTGTCTTCTTAACAATTTTGTTCTTTTTGCCCCTTTTTATCAAGTTTATGTGTATTTTTGTGCCCAACAAAACTTTATGGTGTTTAACACTCTTAATGAAAAACTTTGTTGTCAAAATTGAACCTTAAGTCATCTTTTAAATACATTTGTAGAATAAAATATTTTACAATCATATATATATATATATATAATTTTTGTTAAATTGTAAAATTATATAATGTTAAGATCCTTTCATTATATATTATAATTCAAAATATCTAAATATATATACGCATTAACTATGTGTTTGCTAAAAAATTATTCAGTTTTTTATCAAGGTTTTAATATTTTCACATGAAAAATTACTAAATTTATGCTATATTTAGTAAAAATATTAAGCAAATCATTAATGAGTATTAATGTTTAGAAATAAATTAGGGATTTGGTATAATAAGGGGTAAATTAGTAAATAAGATTTATTCTACTATAATTTTTATTTTAAAAAATGTAATTTAAGAATTTTTTTTAGAATATTTATTAATGATATTAATAGTTTGGACTAACATGTATGTTTTTGAAATAAATGAGGGGTTTGTGTAATTTAAGCAAAACAGAAGTGTGTCTAAAGTATTTTGATCTTATTTTTATTATTTCAACATGTATATTTTATAAATTTTATTAGCGTTAAGTTTTTTCTAAAAGCATAAATTGATCACATTGATCACCATCTTATAATAGGGGAAGAATAAATTAACTTGAGATAATAAATTTGTAATAGCCCTTAAAAATAAATAATAACAATAATAATAAAAAATTAATTTGAAAATTTAATGAATATTTTTATTATTTAGTGCAGTTGAATGACAAAGAGTGGTATTCTATACAATAGAGTGGGTTAAGCTGTTAAGGTATCAAGTTCATATTCCCTTTTTCAGAAGGGGGATTTTTATTTTTTTTCTGTCATGGTTAAAATTACTCATATTTTCTCTTAAAAAAACAAAGAAGAGGACCAAATATAATTTGTGTGTGTATTGCTTTCAATTGATTAAATCGAAGCAGAGAAGTTTCACGAAGAAACTTCAAACCCTAGCCTTTGTTCATACTCATTCCTCCAATGTTTGTGCTATCATCGCTAGTGGCTACGCCGTCGTTCAATCAACCACCAGCAAAATCTTTCCCTTTTGTACTAGATCTCGTGTAGCTACTTTTTTCTTCTTTATTCAGCTACTTGCTCCTCTTTTCTTCGTGATTGATGTTGTCCATGGTTAGACAAGATAAAAATCTTTCCTCCCTCCCTTGATCATGGATGCTATGGTGCAAAATTGAGGGCACCTTCATCTTCTTCTTTGTTTTAGTACAAGAAGGTTCTATTGAGGGAGTAAGTTGAAAATTTTCCCCTTCTTTCTGAAATTGGTGACTACCTTACGGGTAAGAATGTTTGAGCTTCTATATTTTGGAAGTTCAATCTAGGTGGAATTGTAGATTGGTGTATTTGATGAACTTGTTTGACTATGATTGCACACAAGGTGTTTGTTATAATGTCTAAGAGAAGAATATTTTTGGATTGTTGTTGAAATTGCTAGATAGCAAAGGTTTATGTTATATGAAGAATAGAAGGAACTTAAATGGTGTTTTATTTTGAGCCAAAGCTCGTAACGAAATTGGAATTCCAAGGTTTTGAGATTCAAAGATGATGTTTGAAGTTGTTGGATTTAGCTTGTGGTATGACAAATAGTTTCTTTTTCATGTGTATTGTTGCTAATGAAAAGAAAAGGTAAGGATGTAGTTTAGAGTTGTTAGATTGAGAAGTTTATTGTGTTAGCAAATTGAATTTTGGATTCCTTAAGATATTGGATTGATGTTTAGGAATGCATTGTTGGTTGGAAAATTTGAATTGGGAGTGTTTATTGTGTGAGCTAATCATAAGTGCTTGTTAGGTATTTGATTAAATGTGCAAGAGAGGAAAGACCCATTTAGATATATGCTCATACATTTTTCGATGGTGAAGATTGATTTAGATACTATTTTGGATTGAGTATGACTTATACTTTGGTTCCCATGAGATGCCTGAAGAAAATAAGAATAGTTTAATTTCCTCTTCTATATTGAAAGATTGGTTGTGGTGGGGTTTTATATTATTATCAAGAAGAAAGTCAAATCATAATTCAAATGTTAAGCCTACTAGTTCTCATGCCAATCATTGATTACTTGTGAGATAGTTTGTGCTTCCTAGACTATTGATAAACGATTTAAAGGATATAAGTTTAAGATAGAATATTGTAGCAATCCTATGTAAAGTTATAATTAGAAGAATGATGAATATGTTTTGGACTTTAGGAGAGGAAGGAGTAAATAGGTGGGAAGCTAAAGATTAGGGAAAAGTTATATTTTTTGAAGTGTAGTAGGTGAGTGAATAGCGTTCCTTTGTAATTTTTATAATTAATATTTTATTACTTGTTGCATTTTCATTAAACTATAAATTTTTAAGCCTTATTTTTTGAACACAAGTTCAAGGGAATTATATCTTTCTTTACTTATAACTGAATGATGTATATCAAATGATTATTTCTATTAAAGTTATTTACTTAATTGTTTTACCTCATATTATTCTTGACAAATTTTTGTGGGTGAAAACTTAAAGAAATTTTTTCATAATGATTTTTGTGAATTTCGTGCAAGGGTCCTCAGCTATAAAACATTCTTTATGAGATTTCGGTATTGATAGACATTTTTTTTATTATATGCTAAATTGACCCCATACATGCTTAAAAATGTTTGAGATTATTGGTACAAAACCCTGGTTATATACTAACAACAGCACTGTTAGTCTCTGACGTGCCTTGGTTAACCTTGAGCTTGATTGACACTGTGGGCACAATAGTTACACTTGATATTTATGGGCTTCATTCTCACGCTTGTTGCTCACGGGTCTTGTACATGCACTTATTTCATGGCTTCAAGCTACGTTTGGTTACTTACCCTCATGGACAATGTATTCATGCTTGTTTAATACTAATTGTTTTATAACCGATTTCATTAACCATATTGTTTTGCATTGGATATATGTAAAAAAATAAAAATGTAACTCGTTCATTTTTACGACATAACATAACACTGTAGCATGATAGAAATAAAAAGAAAGACAAATCTTGTCAATAGAATTATGCCATGGTTAAAAAGAAAGAAGTTCAATAAACAAAAGTCTAATAATAGAAAAGAACAGACACATTTTTTTATGAAAAAATATTAGAGTGATCTCTGTAATATCCTCAATTACATACAAGTAATAAAAGGCTAAACGAGAGATTAAGAGGTAATTAAGGGTTAAATGGAGCCTTAGAAACCATAAGAAAGGGTATAGGTGCTTGTTAGTCAAATAAGGGCAAAATGGTAATTATGGCAAAAAAGGGGGTATTTTGGTAATTTTTACCAAAATTTCAGGAAATTGCCCAATGCACAAAAATGTGATGAATAATTACCTAAAGTATATTTGAGATAAGATTGAGGTTAAAAGAGCATAAATAACCTCAAAATGGATTTTTACACACAAGTCCAAATTGAGCAAACTAGGATTCTTTAGAAAGCTTATGATAAGCTCTATTTGCATGTAAAATTCCATGACCATTGGATTTCATTTGCTCAAATTATCCTATTTTGCCACTTTTGAGGGCTTTGGACTCTTTTTAACCAAGTTGCATGCTCAATTCTATTTCTTCATGCATTTCACAACACACTTACTTATACCACATAGCACCAAAATGACTTAGTGTGGGAGTTTAATTTACATTTATCCACCAATTCATAATCATGCACATATACATACAATACAAAATGTGCAAGATAGTCATCTTCATAAATCCTTCTTCACTTACTCCTGTACCTCTTTCCCTTTGCCCTTGGGACTCGTGCCTCTTGGTTATCATTAGAAATGGTGAGATTTCAAAGAATTTCTAATAAGAACATCAACATGCATGATTAATTGAATATAAACTAAGATGCCATGATATAAAAAACAATACCTTACTTCTAACACATTTGCACAAGGCAAACATATACAACCACACTTACAAGCAATAAAAGCATAGCTACAACCATGCATACTTATAAGCAAGGGTTACATGTTGAGTGGCTACAACCACACTTCAAGCATGGCAATTAACATATACAACAATCAATGCAAAGTGGATGTAAAAGTTAGAAGTTTTACTACCTTAACACTTAAATTCATCCAATGAACTTGGAGTGGCTTCTCCTTGAATTTGATGACTTCCTTATTCACAATTTGCTACTCCTACACATAGCATAACATGACCAACATCACTACTATGATACTCAGCCATTTTGAGCTCTTAACATAGCCAAATGGTGTTTCTAATGCTTTCAAATTGGGGTCTTGCTTGTACTCTACACAACTTGGCATTCTGAACTCAATGGAAACATTAAAATTCCTAAAATCCTACTCTTTTCCCCTTGAATTTCCAGCTGCACGAAATTCACCAAGAATTGGTGGAAATGGATTCTTGCATGATTTCCTCTTACATGCATGTATAATTTCTTTCCTACACCAATTTCCAACCAATAAATGGCACAACCACATGCATAATCATGCCCCCTAATTTTGGCCAGCCACAAGGGATAGGGTTCAATGCAAATATCTCATAACAACTTTAAATCAACTCAAACTTGGCATCAACATGCAAGAAAATGGGCATAGAGTTTATTTGGAACACTTATTGCTTATGATTCTTGCTAACAACTCATTTACTCTTTCAAATCATCATCATCAAAACAGCCCCCATAAACACTTATCAAGAAATCTAAACCGATTAGATGAGAGAACACAGTCCCTAGACAGATTCCTATGGAAGAAACAAGCTTAAAACTTTTCTTACCTTGAGATTTTGCTTGAGTCTTCACTTTCTCTTGTGCTTCCTCTTCTCTTCGTCTTCTCTCTCTCTCTCTCTCTCTCTCTCTCTCTCCCTCCCCTCTGGTTTGCACGACTGAATGGACCAAATGGAGGGTTTAGAAGACTTATACAATCTATCCAAAGAGAGCTTTAGTAAGTGTGGGACCCACTTATACTACCAGAGCATTTTTGCACTAATCAAAATACCACACTCTGATATTTTCCCACTCTTCTTTCCTCTCTTGGATAAGAAAGTGACAAGTGGCACACTAGCCATCTCACAATTCCACTTTTCAAAAAATGGATTTTGCTTTAATTGATTTCCGTATACTGGAAATGCTTTTCGGGCATTCCCTGTTCACTAAGCCAGTGCAGGGCCTTTAAAAATTCCCAAAATTCAATAGCTCATTACATTATTGTTCTTTCCTCAAAAATCATTCTGGAATGCCCTTAATTAAATTTTCTTCTGAAAATCCAAATTCGCCAATTTTCAGTTTTCATACTGCTGTTCTAGCAGCCTGTTTCTGACTTTCTGTTGAAAACAAATTTATAAAATAGGGCATTTCATGAGCTATTTTTACCCAATGCAAAAGTATATTTCTAAGGCCTCTGGAAAATTTAAATAATAATAATTGACTAAAACTTCATTAAATAGCCAAAATATTAATTATAGAAGAAATTTTCTACGAAGGGCATTTTTGTCCATTGAACCTTATCTGGGCCTCAATTACTGATCAGGGAATTTTTTTCTGCCTTCTGGTGCTCAGGGTCATTTTCTGGTATTTTGGTCAAAATTACCAAAATGCCCTTAATTTTTCTTGAAATGACCATTTTGCCCTTACATATTAATTACTTGCACAATGGCACCCCTGACCTTTCTTACCTCTTTTCACTCTCCGGACCCTTAATTACTATGTAGCCCCCTTGTTTAGCCCTTATCCTCAGTTATAGAAAATGAGTATGTTACAATTATGATGTTCTTATGACCCATGTCTGCTTAATATCCTCTAGCTAAACTTTGACTTTGACCTAGAGTCTTCCTCTTTCTGGTCTTTCTCTACCTCGGTACTATAATATAATCTCCCTTACTTTTAATCCTTAAGCCCCTTCAAATGATATAACCAAACCACTCGATTATTTAGCAATATCCAGAATTAGTGGGCCAAATGAAATTTAAAAACATTTTTGGGCTTTTACCCTTTTGATAAAATTCACTTGGTACCCCCAACATTTGACCTATTTTTGGAAATCATATCTAATTCTAGATGAATTAGGATCAAGTGGCTTGAATATCCAATTAAAGTCCATTTACTTCTTCATGGGGCTTAATAAGTCTTTACTTTTCCAAGTTCATGCTTGCTTACTTCAAGCAACTTACGAAAAATCCCTTAGTCAATTGAATAGGACACTTGGCATCTGAAGGTCTTTACTACAACCAACTTTACCTTTTGTTGCGACCAACCTCCTCAAACCCCTGAGAATTCTTCTCAGGTCCCTTTCGCTGCAACCAACTTTGGCCTTCACTGTGGCGAACTCCTTAACTAAAGTGAGGAATTCTTCCTGGGAGCATTTTGCCATGACCAACCACGGCCTTTGCCGCGGCAAACCAGTCTGTGAGCAATATCACAGATCGCAGAAAAACCATAGCCTTACCAATAAATAAATCAAATAGTAGCAATGGTCTACTTCTAGCATAAACATATGCATATATACTCTTTTCATGAATAATCCACAACAATATCAGAGTTATAATATACACAAGGTCTCATTCTCAACATAACATATATACACATATGATCTCAAAATACATATAAACACATTGCTGCTACTTCTCCTTCTTCTCCTTCAGCGTTCCTTCTCCTTGCTCTGCCCTGATCAAAGCTTTGACTTGAATGGTTGTTATTTTGAGGAGGATGAGATTTCTTGGAAATCTCAGTAGCAAATTATACTAACAATCACATAAACATGCATGATCATTTATATGTAAAACCAACATGCCATGACATTTATTGACAAAACCTTACTACCATTAACATCATTGCATACGGCCTAGGAAAACATCACACAAACAAGTAAGGCTTTACATGTCATATGGCTACAACCATACATCATACATGGCAAAACACATACACAATAATCAAAGCAATGTAAATGCAAGAGTAAGTAAATTCACTACCTGTCATCCTTTGCTTAACCTAGCCTTGCTCTACTCTGAACTCTTAATTTTTGTAGGCTCCCCTAGTATATCCAACGCCTCAGAGCCTGGCTAGACCTCTTTTTTCCTCTTCCTCTTCTCTTTTCTCCTTCCTTCCTTTCTTTTTTTTTCCTTTTACCTCTTCTCTCTTCTCTTTTTTCTTCATGTCCTCCCCCTTGGCCAGTCCTCTCCTTTTATAGCTAAGGTTTGGCTTGTCTTGCTTGCAAGGCAAGCATTGTAACTTGCTTGGCAAGTTCCTCTACTTTCTTGGCAAGTCTTCATAACTTGCTTGGCAAGTTTTTGTGGCTTCCTTTAGAAGCTTTATAACTTGCTTGACAAGTTGTCCAAACTTGTCCCCTAAGCTTCATCTTTTTGTTCACAAGTAGCTTCCTTTGGAAGCTTGGCTACTTGCTTAGAAAGTTTATCAACTTGCAGGACAAGTTGTTAACACTTGTCTTGTAAGCCTTATCTTCTGGTTCCATTGGTATATGATAAGGCAATCTCTTACCAAAAGCCTTTATCACATATTTACCACCTCTTTATGCTCTTTCATATGGAGTACTAATATCGGCATTTGGTTACCTCTAAGCCTCTCAGAATAATTATTTACTTTTATTTCTCTTTATTCCTTTACTTGGAGGCCAAGCAAAAGTACTCCGGGAATTTTTTTCAAGGAATCTTCTAATCACTTGATCAATTTAACAACATAGAAAATTCCCATAATTCAAGAGGTACTTCACATAATTTTCTCTACCTCAAGCTCTTTTTGGAACTGCTTTTTCTAGCATTTGCTGCAGTTTCTCTTATTCTAGGATTAAGTGCCTTTATCTTTTCTCTAGGTAAACGGCTTTGAGCTTGGCCCTGAAACCAATTTCAGAAATTCATATACTTCTCAAACTATTTTTTTGATTTTTACCTCAATTATCTGAGGCCTCTTGATACTTTAGCCAAACATTTATTAATTACTAAAAATCCAAATTGAGGTCATTGCTACTCTTTTAATCTCAATCCTGCCTCCAATGTACTTCAGGGGCTTATTCTGCACATTTTTGTGCCTTGGACAATTTTTTGACATTTTGGGTTAAAATTACCAAAATGCCCCTGACTTTTTCCATAATTACCATTTTGCCCTTACTTGGTTATCATGCATTTAGACCCTTTCTTAAGGTTTCTTTAGCTCAAATACCCCTTAGCTAGCCCTTACTTTCTCATTTAGCCTCTTATTTCTAGTATAAAAATTTTGGGATGTTACATATACTTTCTCTTTACCTCTAACTGATCTTTCTTGCCCTTTCTGCCTTTCATTGGCATTTTAGGTCCTTATCTCTTGATACTTAGTGAGTTCATGCAATGTATAGGGTTCTTTCTATTACATTTTTATGTTGTACTTAGCTAGCTTTAATGCACTTCGTTTAGGATTTACAGCTCTGCACTTTACTTATGTTCTCTTGAATGGAATAAGCTTATTCTCATTGATAGTTGTAACATCCCAAAATTTGACCAATGAATTGTGAAGTGTAATTGAATTGAGGCTTTGAGAAGCCAATTACAAAATTTTTGGACTAGGATAAATAAATTTTTGGGCCAAAAGTATTTTTTAAGGAAATTTGAGGAAAATAAATAAATTGTCCAAAGTTCATCAGAATAAGTATTTTACGTGTTAAGGGTCAAGTTTGAGGGAGAAAGTTGCTTATTGAAAAATAATGTTTCAATTTGGAAACAAAAAAAAAGAAAAAAAAAGGAGAAGAAAAGAGACCACACATGTGGCACCTCATTAAACCCCTCCCTCTCTCGGCATTATCTTCTTCTCATATTCATTTGTTCTCTTTCCCGAAACAGAGCAGTGACGAGAGAGCGAGAGCGCGAGGCAGCAAGGGCGAGAGAGTAAGCGACAGTGAGAAAGAGTGTCGTTGCCGTGGAATACCGGAGAAGAGGCTGATGGTGCATGCAACCATGGATTATGGGTATGGTGAGTCTCCTAACCTCAATCTATTCTCAGATTTCTCAATATCTTTCATTTAGGGTTAAAGGGGAGTGACCGAAAATGGATTCTTGAGTAAGAAATATCCGATTAATCCACTATATGTAAAAGCTTGAACCCATTTGACCTCTGCATGATGTTTATTGGGTCATTTGGAAGTAAAGCGAGAAGAGATATGTAGAAACCAGCTTCCTTTGCAAACTCTCTTCACTCTTCGCTTCTCCATCCAATGGCTCGAAACAAGGAATCGTTGCTTTGGGTCCTTCAATGCACACTGTTCTTCCTGACATTGAAAAAGCCTGTTTCATGCTGATTGTGAAAATGTTGCTGCATGCTGAATTTGTCGCTGGGTTCTGTGGACCCGAAAACAGGGGGCATGCATATTGCTTCCTTTTATTTTGGAAAGAAAAAAAAAATGAAAGAGCATTCAAATTCACCGCTGGCTTTGGTGCATTGGAACTTATGATTAGTCAAAGGCAATATGCACGTGTATTTATGTGTATATATATATGAGTGTAGGTTTGTGAATAGGTGTGTATAGATATCTATAAAAGTATTGTGGAGATTGGGATGCACTTTGAACTAAATCTGTATATGCATGTACGTAGCTGTGAGTTACACGTATGTATATTCACTCTGTGAAACTGAGATCTAGAATTTCAATACTCACACGTGTTCAGGTGGAATGAGGCCATGGAAATTTAGGAATTTCATTTTGTATGGAGTGGCTATACCATTGAAAAATCAAGATTGGGAAGCTGAGAAAACTGATTTAAGTTGCTGGTTTTGTGTGAGTTAAAAATAGAGCTAATGGTCTTCTCTGCATCTGAAATTTTATGAGATTTTAGTACACATGATAAGCTTTAAAATAAGTCATAGAACACATTTTTTGGATGAGTGGAGTATAAGTTATGAATTTTTCAAAGAGGTTCAGAGAAACTGTAAAATGATGTTTTTCTGATGGAACAGTAGAAAAGTTCGCTGGTTTGATTTGGTGAGGAGACAATTCTGATCCTGACTATTATTTTTCAATTATAGAGGATGAAAAGAGCTTTAAGTAGAGCTTGGAATCACTGCATCTGAAATTTTGTGGATTGAGTTATGAATTTTTAAAGATTCATGCAAAAAGCTGGAAAAATTTCTGGTTCAGCATTTGATTGAGTTTATGGACTGCTGTATTTAGGTGTACATTTAACAGGACTAATGGCCTTTGTTAATCATGAAATTTGGTAAGCAAATAGTACTCATAAAATGCTTTAAAATGAGTACTAGAATGCATTATTTGGACAAGTATATTGTCAGTTATGAACTGACGAAGTTTGGTTCTTAAACCTGAAATATTAGAGAAATTGCTTAACAAACAACAACTTCTGAGCATTAATCTAAGAATATGGGTTAATTATAATCTATGAATGATAATTTTTCTTGAAAGAGAATAATGAGAGCTTCAAATAGAAGTTTGAACCATTGCATTTGGAATTGCATGGAATAAGTTATGATTTTTCAAAGTTATTGAAAAATTCAAATGCCAAAGAAATAGAATTAATGTAAAGGGGTAGAAATTGGGTTAAGAGACAAGGAGTTAAGTAAGACTCGATAGATGTATAATTAACATTATACATGTACGTTTCTATCTAGGATTTGACTTTTGCCCAAGCCCACCAAGAAAAACGAGGAAGAAGGAAATCTGGAGAAGGTAAAATGACTGTGAGAATGGAAGCTTGGCTAATGAAACTCCTAGTATGGGAAGAAAAGAAAAGCAAGAGAAAAGCTAACAAAGCTTAAAGGTAGCAACTTTACCCATTCTTGCATTTAAGTTGTGTTTATATTTTGTTATGCTTCCTAGCTTGCCATGAGATGAATAGTTATTTTATCTTGAACATGTGAGTGACTCATTGAATTGTTTCATGGCCATGATTGACAATTCTATATTTTAAATGCATGTTCTTGTTATGTATAAGCTTTGGCAATGCTACTTGTTAGTTAGTAAATGATGGAAGTATAACTTGACTGTTTGAATGGTAATTGTTTGCTACTGGGATTCTTTGAATCTCACCCATCAATAACTAACCATGCTAGGTTACAAGCTTCCAAGAGAAAAGTGAGTGCAAGAGGCAAATGGTAAGTAAAATAAGAGAGATAAAATTCTATAGCATTATTTTGCTGCAAGTTATTAAATATATATCAAATCTTACAAGTTGTGTAAATTCAATATGAGGCCTTGGCATGTACATATGATATATATTGATGAATGATAAGTGATTGTATGCCTAAGTATGGCCTTGAAAGTATGATTTTAAGATGAAAGTTGTAACTTATGGGTTTTAATTATTTATTCGCCTGAACGTTAATGGTTTCGAATGCGCAATAGGTTGCGCAACTAAAGGGTGTTACAATAGTTGGGCTATCTAAAGAAATAGTCAAGGATACTATCTCCGTACTAGCTAACCATTGTGAGGAAGCTTCCTTATCTTAATCTCATCCATGGTCATCTCATTCTATTTTTCCAAAGAGCAACATAATGTTTATGGCTCCAAGCCTCTTTATAAGGCTTCCTTTCTTCCTTACTTTACTAAGATCTATAATGACCTTAGGAGCTAAAGATCTCTTTTATAGGCTTGGTCCCAAACCTTCACCTCTTTCACATCATTTATGGAGTCATTTTTATTTTTTGAAAGCTTTAGACCATTGAGCATGAGCTAAGAATAAGTCACCTATCCTCAATGGGTTGCTAGACTGATAGTTCTCCAAGACTAGTCATAGAGCCTAATGCTGCCCTCTTAGGCCTTACTCATTCCTCCTTATCACTTTATAACCTTTTTCTTTTAATTTCATACTTCTTAGGTCATCTCACTATTGTTGTCTCTGTACATAGCTAACTTTCTTAAATCATCCTTCTTTTATATTACTTTGACTCATGATTGTCCTCTTTCCTAGGCCACATTCCTTTTGCTATACCTCTTGGATTTTTAGACACTGATTTATTTCTTTAGCCAATTTATTCACTATCTTTTCTGTGCCAACCTGCTTTATCTCAGGATCTAACAATCCTTACTATTTCTGGTTATCATTATAGCATCAGGGAGAAAGGATTTGCCACCTTACATTCTTTTCATGTTTCTCACTCCTATAGTATCCAAATAACTCAAGGGATTTCACCCCTGTAATACTCTTTGCTCATTCTCTCTCTTTCATTTTGAGGAAAGGTTTACTCCGCATGCCTTGCTTTTACTGCTTTCTTTCTTGTGGGAAAATTTAGGGATCACACAATGGTTTCCCATTGGAATATTTGTCCTACCTTATCCCTATCTATTAGGAAATAGCTTGCCTTTTGCTAGGCGATTTGTCTCATCTTATCTCTGTCTATCAGGGATTTGTTTTTCTCCCTGTCTATTAGGAAGTAGCTTGCATTTTGCTGGGGCAATATTATTTTGGCATCAGAGGATCACCACCCAAACTCAAAGAGATACTTTCGGACTAAAGCTTTTCTCTGGTATACATTCTGTTGGGTACTTCCTTTTCTCATCATGTCACATCGTACTATATTCCAGTCAGGGGAAACCTCTCTTGACTTTCTTAATCACTTAGCCGTGACATTAATAATGAGAACTTCAATTCTCAATTCCATAATTGGCCTAAGTGTCACAATTTTCTTTTATGCTTGAGAGCATAATACAGTGTCACTAGTCTCAATCTTGTCATATATGGTATTTTATAGTTCTTACTTGCTTGACCTTACTAAATATTGCTTGACTTTTCTTTCTGAAACTCTTTTGATCACTTAACCATTTAGAACTATGGTTATCTAAACTTCTGCAATTTGCACATGCAAAGATCATTTAATGATGGGGGATTGTGTCTGTACGAGTGAGAAATCTTTTGCTAAACGTTTTCAAGTTCAATTACTGGTACAATACTAGCTCTTACTAGCTATTGAACTTGGACTAATACTGGTTGAAAATTCTACTGTGGCTGCTGCTGCCATTGCTGAGCAGCTAAGGATGATGCCACTATCGTTACTGAGTAGTGAAGGCTATTGCTATTGCTACTTCTTTCATAGGTTGTCTACCTTACTTGTGGCGATCCTATCTCTACCTTACTTCTGAAATCCTTGCATTCTATTTACTTAGACTATGTAAATTTACTTGCCTGAAGTCTTCCCTTTTAACTTTGATACTACCCTTGAGGATCTTACTATGTTCATGTACCTTTTAAGCATCATAGGTACTCTATTAGCCTCAACTCTACTGAGTGTCATCTTTATCATAGGAGCATTACTTTCTTATCTCTCATAACTTTGATCATTTCTTAATCACCTTGTCACCCACTTATCATAATGTAGATTATTCATACAATCATTATGCCTTAATCTTTAATTCATTTCTATTGAGTAGGCACTATGACACAAAATTAATTTAAACAGGAGTGACAACAGTCTCACCATAACACTTGCTTAACTTAAACTAGCTTTGTCTTATCAGGACGTTCCCTCTAACCAATCTAGATGGAACTCTTTGTCCATTTGAGGAATTAATGCATTGCTAGCTATTGGTAATGTACTCTGAAATATATTTAACTGTGCCTAGTCCACTATACTCATATTATATCTCAATCTCAAGTAACCAAGTATTGGACAAGGGATTCTTCAGCTGGACCTCCTCAATCCAGTCATCATGTAACTAATTGATAGTCACTACAATAGAGCCAATTTCAAGGCTACATAATCCTTAACCTTTCTCCGGATCCTCTTGCCTTCCTGGACTGGACACTATTTAACTTTGACAAGTACAAGTCCTAGCCAATATTCACTTATGTGGTAGCTTCTTCCCTGAGTCACCACCCTATCTGGTGTCTAAAATAAAATCTGTTTCTCTTATTTGCTACTATCTCAAAGTAACTCTTATGTTTGGATAAAGCTTAACTAGCACCTGGTACAGACTTACTGAAATAACTCACCCCTATATTCAACTTCTTGTCCAGAGCACAAAGCAATGCACAACGTCAACATTTCAAACATTTATCAAGATCACAGCAATTCAGATCTCAACCAAAACCGCGCTATGATACTAACAAATGTAATACCACCCTTAGCTTAGAAACTAATAACAAACCACTTTAGTGCCTTCCATACTCTAGAATTAGCTAACTAAGTGAAATTTTAAAAATTACAAAAGTTACTGTTCACTTGGTAAATTTTAGAATTTTTTGACCAACTTTGAAAATTCATATCTAATTCTAGAAAAATCAAAATTGAGTGGTTCAAGTCTCTAAATGAAGCTTATTAAATTCCCTACAAGGAAAAAAAATACAATTCATCCAATTTGTTGACCAATTAATACATTTATTACGTGAATAAACACTGTCCATTTGGTCATTTACCTCAACTCAGTGCTTCAATAAGGGTATTGAACCCTTTTTCCTCTCTTTAATATGCTTGTTGCTTTTCTTTCTATGCACAATTCATACTCATCTAATAAATTAACATACTTGGCTTATATCTACAGCTCTTATACTTGGTGCATGGTGTTGAGGTTTAGCATACATAACTCACCAAAATTCCAACATGCATCAATTACATTTTTGTAACAATAATATAACAAATATACTTGCATTTCTTACCTTCTATGTCTCCATCATCTTGCTTTGGTCTTGATAAAACTTTAACCTAGAGGATTTTATTTTTGGGATAGTGAGATTTCATGGAAATCTCCATAGCTAAATCACTATCAAAAACATTAATATGCATGATTGTCCTACAACTACAAGATAGCCATGAATGTATGAACATATATTGTTAATACTTGAAATTTAATATGCATATAATCATGACATGTCATAACAACACAAATAGCACATATTTAGCAAACAAACATGGCAAGATTCATCAACAACAACCATGGACAATATTAATGAGAAAGATAGTAACTTTGCTGCCTTTGTTTCTTAGTTTTTCTCTTAACTTTCTTGACTTCCATCTTGCTCTTTGGAGACTTCCCTTTGCCAATTACACTCCTACACATAATATAATGTATTTGGCATCAACATCAGGCCATTTCCCATGCATTATAATACTTGAAAATTCATGAAACTTAATCTTGACAGTATAAGTCCTTAAACTTCTAAATTTTCCAATTTTAATTCTAATGCTTTTAAAATTATTTTCTCACTTCTGCTCTACACATAATATAACTCAGGGTTTTTCGGGGTCCTTTCCTTTCATTCCGACAGCCTGGTACTGACTTTAACTTGGGAATATTTTATAAAATACTGCAATTCATGAGTTATTTTTCCCTATTATGAAACCAGATATTTGAGGCCTTTGGATATTTTAAATAATTATTTATTAAATATCCAAATATTAAATAACCTTTAAAATTCTCGTAAATGTTATTTTTGTCATTCTGACCTAAACTGAGCCTCAATTACTGATCAGTAAATTTTTCTCTATCTTTTAGGACTTTGTAAAATTTTTTGATATTTTGCTCAAACTTTGACCAAAATGCCCTTTGACTTTCTCAAATTTACCTTGAATTTCATAAATGACAATTTGGTCCCACGAATTTCAAATTTACACTTAGGTCCCTATTTCAAAAGGTCACTTTGGGCCTTTACTTTTCAAAATGACACTTTAGTCCCTTACTTTTTCAAAATGACCATTTTGCCCTTACTTTTCCTACGTTTGGCATAATGGCTTTGTTACTCTTCCTTTCCTTATATCCTCTAGACCCTTAATTAGTCTGTAATCATTCATTTAGCCTTTATATCAAGTTATATAAAACTTGAATATCACAAAGAGCACCCGAGCAGAACTCCTCTCAGGATTTGAGGAGTTCGCAGCGGTGAAAGGGACCCAAGAGGTTTTGTTAGGGCTCTAAGGAAGTTGGTTGCGGCAAGATCCCCTTAATGCCATGTTTGATATTCGATAAGTAGTGAAATTTTCTTTAGTTTCATGAATTAATTATGAACTTGGCCAAATAAGAACCTTATGCCTTGTAAATAATTGGATGAACTGAGTCTGATTTATCTAAGATCATGTGTGATTTTCTGAAGTCGGTAAAAATGCAAGAGTTTTATCAAGCGGGAATTAATACAAGAAATGTTTGACCATTCCAGTTGGTAACAGATTCTAAGAATGTTAAGCATGCGTGTGGTTAGTTATGTTAGGAATGGATTTGACCAAGAGGGGGGGTGAATTGGTCTAATAAAAAATTTTCGCAAACGTTGAAAGCTAAAACAGAGTATGAAAGAAAGTGACACAGAAATTTATCCTGGTTCGGTCCTCTTGACCTACGTCCAGTCCTCAGATCCCTCTGAGCTTTCTCAATCCACTAATCTCAAAAGATTACAGGCAAACAGAAGAAGGACTCTCCCCCTTCCTAACTCAATCTAACCCACAGACACTTATCCTCGTGTCTAAACCAAACCAAGGTTCTCCAACCTTGAACAATTCTCTCAAAGCAATAAATGACCAGAAATATTCTCCTTTATGAGAATTTAATGATAAACACTGAAGCTCTTAAATGAGAGAATGAAAAACAGAGTAAGCAGCTGAATCGTAATGAATGCTCTTTTTCGTATATGTTCGTGTTCTCTATCTTTTGGTGACTTGAATGCGTTCCTTTTTTATAGGTGAAGAATATTAAATGTCCGTTAGAGACATTTATATTTCCGTTAGAGACATCGTCGTCGTTCGCCTTCTGCATTGAATGCGTCTGACAGTAGGTAGAATGTAAATCTGAGATTTTGTCCGTTGAGTCTCTTTTGTTCAGGCAATCAGAACTTCATTCCCTGTTAATAAATGAAGTAGTTAAGCATTTATGATGGTAGGTGCAATTCAAATAATCGTTGCATGAATAAGGAAAGATTTAGCATTAAGGAAAATCCGTCTGACGCGCTGCATAATTGTCAGAGGACGAAACTCGAGTTCTGCTTATTCAAACTCGAGTTATAGATGAAATTTCAAAGAAGGAATTCACATAACTTTTGATGAAACTCGAGTTTTAATAAGAGTTTTGATAAAACTTGA
>QFDD01000064.1:0-97637 GCA_006871305.1 Vachellia collinsii | reverse complement strand
TCAAAAGGCAAGGAATTGGTGACAAGAGAAGCATAGAATGGAGATGGAAGAATCCCTTTACATATATTTTGGTTTAATAAGAAGTTTAATGTTTTATTCTGATATAACTCTGAAAGACTTAGATGGGTATGTATATATGATTGTATAAATTATGTATACATTAATCCGAGACAGAAGGTAGACATGAGTAGAATGGTTTATGAAGAAAAAGCTATTTTTAAGCTACCAATAAAGAGTAATGAACCCAGGATCAAACCTGGCACGTTAGAAAAATTAAAGGTTATTATAAAAAAAAAAATTCAAAATTTTTCAGAAAAGCCCAATCTGAGGAAAGTAGGTAAAAGACTGTTTTACATAAACAGAATTTATACGCTTAGAATAGCTGCGCCTAATAATTAAGAAGTTTAGATTGGGCTGAGTTTTATAAAGGGGTGTGACACAAATAAATTGAGAATTTGATGAAATAATCATATTGTCTCATTGAGACATTATGAAAGTATAAAATTGAGATACATGAAGAAGTAAATGTCAAATACTCCTTATGAGTGGGAGCTCTTGGAAATTGAATCTTCCAATAGTGTTATATGCTTTAAATGAAAGTTAATTACAAATGCTCTATCAAAGTGGGAGCTTTTAGAAAAATAAACTTTCTGAAGGTTAAATTGAGCATTTTATTTGTGGTACTTATATAAATTTCTTGATAAATAATAATAACATTGTTGGAATCTATGTGATGGGAGGTACAAACGTATTCTCCTGATTGTGGACCCATTGGTATCATTATTTCTCTAGTCAAGAATAATATAAGTACATGACATTGTATACTCAATGTGCTATATGTTAAATATGGTCTTGATTTAACATAAAATATGAACAACCCTATAAGTGGGATGATATTAATAATCAAGCCAAGAATGGCTACCAAGAACGAGAATACAACAACTAAACTTAATAGGGATAATAGTGATATCTGGCATTTCAATGTCTCATATAAGTACTACAAGATGTAGTCATACCATTGACCAAGGGTTATGGTAGTATTAGTGCTGAGGAGTCAACTCAGCATAGCCGAAATTATGAGACCTATATGGCCAAAGGATGAATCGGTACAATCACATATTATCTTAAAAGGTGTTATTACAGATAATAATAATAATAATAATAATAATTATAATAATAATAATAATAAAAACATCCAACAACATTGGTCATATGATATGCATTGAAAGGAAAATTAGGAGGTACCTTCATCGGAAAGAATGTAAGGTAAACAATCAAGCTTAAAGACTTATTACACAACATTTATGTGAGATTACCAACATGTCAAGGGAATAGAAAGAACTTGATCATGCATATTAAAGTGAACAACAAGTGTAAGTTGTTCATTGAGATGCTTCTTTTCAATTGGGAGCTCATGGAAGTCAATTTAATCCATAATGATGCACAAAGGTATTTGGAGCTTGGAAATGAACATCCAAAGAATTATAGATTCTTTGGACAAAGAGTTTTCATTTATGAAGTATGTCATTCACATTTTCACCCTATAAGCCTAAATTCGAAAAAGGCAATATACTCTTTGAAAGGAGTACATAGAAAGGTAAGAAAAAGAAGAATAACCTAAACGAGGTTAAAGTTCTTACTTTTGAAATAATTAACCAATTTGTGAAGGATCACTCTATACAAATGAGTGTTTTGATGCTCAACCTCCATAGACATTGAGAATATGAATTGGAAATCTCAGAAATCCTTTACAAAATAAGTAAGTTGCCAAATTAAAGAAAGAGGATTTCTAAAGGCAATGATGTAAGGATCAAGGTCAAAGACTTTCAAAACCTACAAGTTCACTATGAGTGGTGAACCAACTTAAAACTCTTCATGTGTTTCATACACATGGTTTTGATGGAATTGATTCCTAATCTCATACCATTTAGAACATGAATTCTAAATGAACTTTTGTGATGTTATGATAGACATTACACAATTGACACAATCTTTATTTTAAGAAAGTTCTTTAATCAAGATATTGTTGGTAATTTCTAAGTGCTGATAGCTTTACCGATTCTTCTAATTCAAGTTTTGACTTGATTACCTATCATGCTAGACAAGGACATATCGGTTACAATCAGAATTTACATAATAGAGAATTTCAAATGTAACACCTAATGATGAAATGTCCTCAACTGAAAATTGTCTAGCAGGTAAAGCAACAAGAAAAGTTTCATTCAGTAAGGGAACTCAAGCTGAGTAAACATTGCAATCCTTCCATCTTTTTATATTCAGTAAGGGAACTCAAGATACAAAGATTAACGCTTTATTCTCTTTGTTGAGAATTATTCATGATTTAATCATGTTTATCTGATCTCATATAAACATGAAGCTTAAATGCTTTACATAGCAACATAAATGAGTTGAAGAATCAATTTAGTAATTTTTTTTTGAGATCTTATAAATTGATCGAAATCATGAACATATCAATATGATGGATAAAGCTACCTCTATGAAGAGAGATAGTTAAATAGTTAAATGTTTGATGCACTTTATCAGAAAATGAAGTCGCTGAGAGGCATCATAAAACATGGTTTTGTATATGATGGCTTAGACTAACCCACAAAATGTGAGTGGGAGAGTATTACTAAGTGTCCACCTTTAGTGGATTAGTTTACATTCTTAGTTCCATCAAGCGTGTGTAACTTTGAACTTAACCATGTGCTCTCACGAGAAGTTACTTCTTTCCACACCCTATGAATTGTGATTAAACGTTT
Source organism: Vachellia collinsii (assembly GCA_006871305.1). Classification (NCBI taxonomy): domain Eukaryota; kingdom Viridiplantae; phylum Streptophyta; class Magnoliopsida; order Fabales; family Fabaceae; genus Vachellia; species Vachellia collinsii. Next base: position 94,875 of record QFDD01000064.1, on the reverse strand, counting down.
ACACAAATCCAAAAGTATACCAAAAGGGTCTGTTGTGCATTTCCATAATGATTGTAAGTGGGAATTCATCAGGGTGAAGTTTTCTTGAGTGAAAACAAAGATGGAATTGTGACTATAATGAATTAAAAGGTGTTATGTTAGTTATGGATGATTTTCCAAATAAAAGTGAAACTGATTTATTATATCTCTTTATGAGACGTATAGACAAATCAGTGCAGAACAATACAAAGATGTTTAATCATCTTTATAAGTGGGAGCTTATGAAGAAGAAAAACAATAAGCTCAGTAAGGAGTAACTGAGATAAATGTTTATGACAAACCATGTTCTTTACTTTGTCTTCACCTTATATTGATAAAGAATGGAAGAAAGCAATGGAAAAGAGAATTGATTCTCTAAGAATGAATTAAGCTCATCAAGTTCGAAAATCAATTGATCTGTCACAAGGCTAAAAAGTTTATTGGCAATAAGTGAATTCTCAAGATTGAGAGAAAAGAGAATAGATCAATTGGCAACCACAAAACTAAGTAAGTTACAATGGGGTAAACACAAATAGGAAGGTATAGACGATGAAGATACCTGAAAGGTATAGACTATGAAGATACCTCCTTACATGTTGTACGCTCTAAATAAAAAAAAATATTTTGACAATAGTTAGCCGTTGGATTTAGGTTTACATTTATTAGATGTAAACCTGTACTTTAAGTGGTGATTTGGATGAAGAAATTTACATAATGTAAATGTTAGTTTTCACTACATGTGGTATTTCAGGTTTCACATAGTGATAACCTCACACATTTTTGTAAAGATCCTCTTATAGATTAAAGTAATTATCTAGATAATGGTGTTTGAGGTTATATATAGAGCAGTAACCTCATGTGGTTTTCAAATTAGTTATAAAAAACTATTGTAAAACGGTTTGTGAAATTATCTATTTATATAGATGATACTATTGGATGAAAATAATTTGATTTAATTATGTCTATTAAAGAATGATGGTAAGGACATGAGTGAGACATTGTGAAATTTTGGAGTTGAGATCCAAATATATGGCCTAAAAAGAATTATATCCTTATCGCAAAAGAATCATATTATGAAAATGATTTAAGTGGTTCACTATGAGTTAATGCGATCCAGTGAATACCCTAGTGACATCAAGAATGAGTTTGATTCTTGATACTTTTCCCTAAACTGAATAAATATAGAAGAAAATGGAAGGGTTTCCTTACAAATTTTGTTGGTAGTCTACTGTATACAATGATGTGTACAAAACCAGATATCTTCTTTGAGGCAAGACTTGTTAATCAGTGATAAACCAAACCATTGTAAGAGACATTGGATTGATTTATGAAAAGTCTTGAGATAATTTTAGGGCATATTGATTATGCGAATTCAAAGCATATAATATAGTAGTACAAATGGTTATATGGCTGATAGTATGCAGAAAACATCTTGATTTTGATAATTAGACTTCAAATCAAATGTTAATGATTGTGAAAGCGCTGCAGCCATTGACTAAACAAAAGGCCCTAAGTACCACATAAACATAAAAGTATGAGAGAGATGTTATAGCACAGAGTTGTTGTTAAACAACATATTCCTATGCAAAGTCCCCTAATAAAGCCTAAAGCTAAGGACATATATGAGAAAAATGTTGAGTCCTTTGACGAGCATAGGATATGAAGTAATATATACTTCAATATGGCTTTACATGTGTGTAAGTATACAATGTCTAGTATATCGTACAGGTAGATGAGGTTGGCTCTCTCACATGAGCAACCGCCTTTGACACTCAAAATGAGTGTGCAAAGATGAGACATTTGTGTTCACCAGCAAAGCAGTAAAAGTGTTGATGTGGTAGAGAAGAAACACAAACTAAATGTCACATTGACTTAAAAGTGCAGTAAGTTAAGATGAGATCCAATATGATAAATGTGGATCAAATCATGAAAACTCACATCCATGATACCTGTAGTCAGACAAGAAATTCTTCAGAATTGACGTCATTCAATGAGAAAAGACGAAGAATTTGGGTTTAGATACAATGAGTGTCTAGACTTAAGTTTGTGCGGTGTTAATAAGATAAAAATCGACATACGCTCTTATAGCGTAAGACTAACACCGTAGCATGCGATTCATACCGTATGTGCTTAGAAGAACCGCAAACGGGAAGCAAGTGAATAGATCCCTGCTTCATTGCTGTGTGAGTCCCAGAAAGTTTCAATCCTTTCATTGATGTCCTTTGACTTTGACAATATCATGGAGGTATGTTTCAAAGCCTGCTACCTTAGCATACATCCTATGGTCATGATATATGCGATCTAAAGGTTGATTCGTATTAAAGTGACAATTAAGCGAAAGGAAGATTACCTAAAATATACACACTTATGCTAGTGTCTATGACCGGTCCCTTATGATATTATTTTGTTAATTTCATAAGTGTGGACGCTAAGCATATGAGAAAGTCAATCTAAGTTTTATGCTGACTTAAGAGGGAAGTTTTATGCTGACTTAAGAGGGATTAGATTGGCCATGAGAAAAGTATATATTGGTAAATCGAGGACATCAGAGGCATTATACTAACATCATCAAACTGCACTAAAGGGTTGTCTTGTGCTGGTCTCTAAGAAAGAGATTTCTAGTGCAAACACCCGAATAAAGACGTCATGCCCATGCGGTCAGGGCAAAACACCTAGTATGAATGAAGGAAGGAAGAAAAAGAGATTGGATCAACAACATCAAATCCACTAAGTGTGAGTGGGAGATGTTGGAATATGATAGTTCACCCTTTGTGGATTTGGGCCCAAGCCCATTTGAATTGGGGCAGAAATAAAAAATAGATAATGTATGGGTCAATAGAGGTAGTTTTCCCTCTATATATATTTTTGAATTTTAAATTTATGTAACTGCCACCCACGTAATATATGGGTTTGAAAGTCAGTTTTCGATGAAGGTGAGAGAAATAACTCTCGGCTAAAATTCTCTCATGACTCTCTCTACATTATCTTCTCTTCCATGGTGTATTTGCTGTGTAACGTAATCGGAGTCCGAAATCAGTGCTTTGGTTCTCGTGTGGGTATTCTGTGAGTCGACGGATTCCAGGTACACCCGAAATCTTACACTTACCATTGCCCTTTTTTCCCCTTGGTTCTCATTAGGTCCTTGTGATGTGGTTGACTTTCATTGCCATTTCTTTCATTAAATAGGTAATTTGCATACATTAGTTCTCTTTTCCTTTTTTCTTAAATTCCTACTCAATTATTTTCCTTGCATTTTAACTGTTTCTCTTTTCTTTTTTTGTCATATGTCAATATGGGTTAGATTTAGCAAATATTTTTTTACCATATATATATATATTCGACTGCCACTATCAAAATTTTATGGTGACAGGGACATAGGAATCTGACGGCCCATTTTTTTTTTATTGGAATGGGTTTATTTCCTGGGATAGTGTCAGTGTCACCTTTAGCATCACTCCATGTGACTGGTGCCCCCACCTCTGCCGTATTGAACGTGTTCAACACATTTCCAAAGGTGAATTTCAATCAGATTGTGTGTTTGGATTAGAGTGGTAGTAGTAACTTTTTTCAATCATACTTTCAAAAATTTAAGTGTAAAAATTAGATTTTGTAATGTGATCAATATTTAGATTGACTTTTGTAAGAAACTCAATTTGACAAGACTTATTTGGATGACTAATTTAAAAACGAGTTTATATATATAAATGACTAAAAAAGATAGGAGGTAATTTTCTTTTTTGTAATTAAAGTAAGGTAAGACCGACATCAAGCAAGACAGAATTTCAGACGTCAGAGAAGTTATAAAAACCCTCAGAATTACTCAATTAGTTAGGGAAATTAACATGGATATTTTACCTAATCTGTTCAACTACCCCCCCCCCCCAAAAAAAAGAACAAAATTTCACTTACCATTAGTGTCTCTTGGGGTAGATAAAACAAGAAACGAATTTACAATCATCTGTGCTTCTACCTACTCTACCTTAAAAGCGTAAATATTGTTTTTTTTCCAACTTCAATTTGGAGACACGGCAATTGGACTGTGCAAAATGACAAATTATAATTTGTCAGCATATCTATTGTGACCTGGTCAGCAATACGCATACAAAAATCCACCATATTGGACATTCCACGATGTATAAGGTTTGATTCCAAAGTTATCATGAAAGTGAATGAATATAGACAAGTTATCAATATAGCTAATTAACTTGGATTTATTTCCAAAGTCAAAGTATCATAGTACTTCAATTCTTACTAAGAAATAACAGATCCCCTGTTTGTCATGTTTCATTCCCTTTTTTCCACCATCGAATATTGTAAGAGAGCAATGCTCATGAACTCTGGTCTTTTTCCAAAAGAAGTATTTTTTCTATCCGTGCTACAACCTAAAAGCCTAAATCAATTAGCCAGTCTTTTCACCATCTCAAGATCATTGAAACTATCTTATAACTAAACCTTTTGTTTCCCATCCACCATTTTACCAGGTTAGCATTCCTGTTTCCTAACTTGCCCATTAATCTAAACCTTACCAGATTAAGTGTATCTTAATGAAATATTATTCTCACAAATATGCTGTTTAATGATTTATATTTTCAGGGATTAGATAGTTTTAATGTCTTGCTTTTATTTTCTCCCCTGTAATCACATCATGTGTCCGGGACTTGAGCAGCAGGACTGTTGCTAGCCTAACCCATCAGCAGTATAAGAGAGATTTTCCCCACACTCTAGTTCAATCTATATCCTAAACGATTCTAAAAGAATTGTAAAGTATAAATGAAAATAATTAGAAACAAAGTTTTAGGCCATCCTAGGACATTGCCTACCATAAGAATGGGAAAAAAATAAAAGTAGAAATGTAGAAACATTATTGCAAGTGTGTGTGTGTGTGTGTGTATATATATACACCCGCAAAAGTCTTTATGATCTTAAGTGGCTGATCAGAAGCTTTTGCCCCAGCCCTTGAGAGGCAGTAGCTGGTTCCACCTGTAATTGATGAAACGAGATCAAGTAATAATCCAAATATTACCATAACCTTTTTTACAAGTTTTATCCAAAGATATGTGTCTTTTTCTTGGAATGGAGAATAATCAAATAAATTAGTGCCAAAAAAAATTAATGACTTGGAATAACAAACTACAAAAATTTTTTTTTTTGAATCGGATGGATTATTTTTTATGATTCATATCAAGATAAACTAATATATTTTAGTTTTGGTGTAATTATTTATCCCCACTCTCTGGATATAAATTATTGTATAATAATAATTAAAAAATTTTAATTTTGAATTTCTTAATATTTAATATTATTAATCTGAATCTTTTAATATTCTATTAATATCTATTAATATAAAAAAATTAATATTCAAATTAAAAAAAAGTTGATTTTTCACTAGTAATTTGATCATATCATTTGACCCATTTTCACTTCGTACTTTCAACTATTGGAAATGGAAATATTGGACAAAAATTCAGAATAATGAACAATAGCTAATTCTATTTCTATCTTCATTTTCACTTTTTTTATTAACTGAAACTTTTCAAAAGAGATAAAATTGGCGAATAAGAAACAAAACTCATCAAGAATCCATTTTTTTCTTTTTTTTTCCTTTTGTATGGAATAAACACATCAATTTTCATGGATTATACCCTTCATTCCACTTCCAATTCCTATATTAATAGGAGCGGGACTTCTCCTTTTTCCCATGGAAAAAAAAATTCGGCGTATGTGGGCTTTTCCTAGTGTTTTATTATTAAGTATAGTTATGATAAAGAGTTTGGCTTTGTCTGTGTCAACAAACAATTCGAATGCCATGCAATTCAAATTATATTGGTGCTAAAGCAACTTATATTCACGTATTCTTTTTCATATTATAAAATTTAAATGCATTCATGTACTCAAACATATCAAGTTATCAACACCAGATTCAAAATTGAAACTTTATCCAGTCGTGATGAATGGCATTACTACTAAAGCAAATGACCATTGACTATACCTAAATATTTGATGGTTAGTAGTCATCAAACAAGGCTAAAAATAAGAAAATATAGTTTTATATATAAATATGTAAATAAATTTTATATAACAAGTTAACAATAAAATTTAAAATATAAAAATAAGAAATGAAAAAACATATAAATGAATATGTGAAGATAAAAAGGTTAAGTCCACGTTAACCTCTTTATTGTTATTTACAATTCATGTTATTTACTATGTTAAGTACTTTTCATTGATTTTAAAATTGTTTTACTCCATTTTCAAGAATATTTCATTTGGCTCTCGATAAAGACCATTTAAGCGCAAATCTGAATTATATAAAAAGTCAAGGTCATGTAAAGAAGGCAAAAAATTTGTAATCAAGTCTAGATCAACTTTTAAATGACAAAAAAAAATTTTTTACTATTGGCCACATCATGTTGTTTAAAGTCAAGTCGTCTAATATTAAATCCAAATCTTCGAGACTTTTCAATGAAAAATGGATCATAAATGCATTCATTTTGGTCTCTTATCTTCTTTTTTCAATTTTCACAACTACAAAGTTTGAACTCTTCCTATCCGAAAGTAAGCTTCATTTAAGCAACAACTTGTTATAAACATTGCAATATCAAGTGTGAATGTTCATATGTAACTTTTCAAAAGTGTCTTTTGGTGTTTTGCTCTTTAAGTTATATAATACAACCTACAAATGAATGACTTTTTGCGAGTTTCCAATGATTAATACACATAACCTCACAATGTTATATATTGTTAGTGTATCTCTTGAAATATAATTTATGAATTTGTGGCCTATAAATAACGTACATTTACTAAGTGATTGCAAGTTTAAGATGAATGAGGATCAATGTCTATTTCTACTCCTATTTAATATTATCTTCTCCATCTCCCTCACCTCAATCTCCTGTGTATTTTCTCATTTTTCATAACACATATTTTTTTTTTTCATGACACAATGCAAAATAATCATGCAATTAAAGCTTAGTATTTACAAATACATCCATTTGCTTTTAAAATAAGAACATATCGGTAAATTACTGTAGAACCTATTGTGTTCATTTCTTATTAACATTAACTACATATGGTGTTAGGGAGAAATCGGCCGGAATCAAATAAATCTAAGAAAAAAGATTAGTTTTATTTTAGTTAAGCAATGTACACTTAGTATATTGTATATAAATTTTTGTATAAAAACTTTTTAATTGTTGTTGTGTAGATAAAAACATTGGCAAAACTTATATGTGTGACCGAAAAAACAGTTTTCATCTAATGTATTTTGTATACAAAATTGCATATAAATCACCAAATTAAAACTAAAAGGCTTCTTATAAAAAAACTACAAAGCTTGCATACAAAATTACTGGAAAATTATCTATTCCTCCGAATAAAATTCCAGCCTTTTCTTTTTAAGGGGAGGAAAAAAGAGACTGGTTTATTGAAAGCATTGTCCTATCTATCTGATGCTCATTGTTGAGTCTTGACCCCTAACTGCTATTTTGAATTCCAGCCATTCTGGAATCCACCAAGGAATTTCTAATTAATAACATTTTTTTTTTCACATTATCCTTTGGTGAAAGAAATGTTGCCAATTTTGTCAAACTTCATTTCCTACGACATTGAATTAACCAAAGCTGATAAGCCAATAAACTAATTTCATTAATCCCCCATGAACAAATTGGGAGAATTACTACGAGTGTTGATAAATGAATGTGATAACAAAAAAGCTCAATGATAAATAAGCAGCATAAATATGTTGTTATTCCGTGCACTGACACTTGTGGTCATTGCATGTTGCTAAATTGTTTTATAACTTTTTTGTGATTATATTATTTCTTTAGAATCTTATAATAATTCTCTCTAAATGAATTAAATGAAGATAATATACTTAATATTTGGAAAAAAAATGCATTAAATGAATGTTAAAAGATATCAAATGTGTATTTTATAAAAAGTCAATTCAAAAAATTATATATTATTGAACGAAACGGACGGATTATTAAATAACCAAGTTAACACAATATATTTTAAAAATATATGCATTCAAATTAATTTTTTTGGTAAATTTAATTATTTTAATAATATTTATCTCAATGAGGGGTATTCCAATCCAAAATATGTAATTTAGAAGTAGAAAATATACAAGTAATCCTTGTTCCATACCGTTAAAATCATACTCGCCTTTGCATTTTTTTGGGGGGCCAAATACACCAACTCATGGCATTACATGAACAATGTCAAGCTCTTGGTTTATTAATAAGTAGCAAACAGAAAAGAGAAATCATTACAACAATTATAAAATGTTCAGAAACCAAGAACTACATATTATTATACAAGAACATCATAAACGATTAATTATAGAAAATCTTACTTTACAATAGACCTTACCTATAATTTATTCCCATACAGTGAATTAATCTTCGAAGCTTTGTGGCCACAGCCACATAGATTTGACCAACTATGCCCTCAAAGAGCAAAAAACAACTATGCCTCCACGCTCTGATGAAGAACAAAACCACAAACCATCCAGAATCCAACTGCAAATCCAACTCCCATCCCAAGATACAGTGACTTCAGAAAAGTGTCATCGTCATTATTTCCTTCAAGTTGTTTTGCATTACTGGTAGGGTTTCCTTGGATTGTGGATTTCTTTTGAAGAGCAGTACCACAAAGTTTAGGATTCCCAGTATAACTTGTAGTACCAGCAGCAGTAGCAGTAGAAGTTTATAATGTTGGGTTAATAATACCATGTCTTGCATTTACACTAAGGGTCTGATGTAAAATCTCATTAACATTGCACTGGCATTGCTCTTAAATTATTTTTATAAGTAAATAAAAATTATTTTTATAATTAATAATTTATAGGAATAGTACAGATTGGAAAATTACACTATGTTACTTCTGTGCTTGTGTCATGTAATTATTTTGAGAATGCAATAATTTATTTTTTAAAAAAAGAAAAGAAAAGGAGAAAAATGTGAGAGCTGTGGGGGTTATTGTTACGTGATTACGTCTGAGCATGCCACCTCGTACCGTGTGAGTAGAATGTGAGAGGAAAAGTTGGGCCACAATGCTTTTAACCAAAACTATGGTTTTGATCAAAAACCATTAGTTTTGATTAAATAAGCACTTTTACAGAATTTGTGTATGTTTGGAACTAAAATGACAAAACCATGGTTTTATCCTCTAAAAGCACTTCTAAAACCTTTGCCAAACATGCTCTTGGAGACTTTATGCTTTTTCAGACCAAATAAAGATCTTATGCTTTTTTTTTTATTAGATTCAATGGCAAGCAAAAGCTTGGATGAAATTAAGCACCCTAGCATGGTTCACAAACTTCCCAAGCATTAAAAACCTTGCTTATCATGCATGCACGCGCATGTGTGTAACATCTTCCTTAGCCCACTTCACTTTATATTAGAGATTGATTATGAACCACTTTAAGGCTTTTAGAATCATTAGAATGTTTTGGATCGAATTACTATTCATTGGTTAGTATTCATTGAAAATTTGGCCAACTTTGAAAAATCATAACTAATTCTAGACAAATAAAAATTGAGTGGTTCAAGTCTCTAAATGAAGCTTATCAAGTCTCCTCCAAGGTAAAAATATCAATTTATTCAATTTCTTGACCAATTAATACATTTTATTACGTGAACCAATACTGTCATTTGGTCATTTTCCTTTTTCTTGATTTTTCCTTCAACTTTGGACCATCATAACTTTTTGTAGAAAACTCCAAATTGAGCAAACTTTGGCTCATTTTAAATCTTGTCATGTGAAATATTTAACTAGAAAATTTCAAGTTGTTTAGACTTGATTTGCTCAAATTTCTCACTATCTCAACTTAAGTCATTATTAAGGGTAGTGGACCCTTTGACATTTCTTTAGCATATTTATTTCTTTCCTCTCTATGCATTTATCATCATGGTATAATGAACTAGCATGCTTTATATGTCTACACAGCACATATCATATATTTATCTTTGTAGGGGTTTAGCATACAATTATCCAAAATTTAACATAATTCAATAATCATACATGTGCACCCCTTTCTTTGCAAAAGTGAAAGCCACCCACCATAGCCTTCAATGTAATATCCAGGTTTTCGATAACTGGATATAACGCCTAAATGAATAGTTAAAGATTAGTTAAAGGTTCGAAGAACAAAAGGAAAGGAAAGGAAGAGTAAAAATGCCATTCTGCCAAGCATATAAAAGATAAGGGCAAAGTGGTCATTTTGAAAAAGTAAGAAACCAAAGTGTCATTTGGTGAATTTAAGGGACTAAGGTGATATTTGAAATAGGGACCCAATTGAAATTTTGGAATTCAAGGGACCAAATCGCCATTTAAGGAATTCAAGGCAATTTGGTTAATAAGTGCAAGTCTAAGGGTATTTTGGTCAAAGTTTGACCAAAATATCAGAAAATTTTTCAGGACACCATTGGATAGAGAAAAATTCACTGATCAGTAATTGAGGTCTGGTTGGAGCTAAAATGACCAAAATAACCTTCGTGGAATTTTAAAGGTCATTTAATTTTTTGCTGTTTAATAAATAATTATTTAAAATACATAGAGGCCTCAGATATCTGATCTCAGATCAAGGAGAAATAGCTCAGAAATTCTAGTATTTTATAAAATTGTTCTCAAGAGAAAGTCAGAAGCAGATTTCCCGATCGGAAAGAAAAGGCCCGAAAAACCCCCGAAATTGGGTTTTTTTTCAAAAATTAATTAAAGACAATTCTAGAAGCAAAATGAGGAAGGAAAAATCATGGGAGTATCATATGATTTTTTCAAATTTTTAATGATCCTAAACCTGTCAAGTGATCAGGAGTTTGCCGAAAAGTATTTCCGATGTCGCAAAGTAATCTTATGGAACTTAAAGTTCTTGTAAAGAAAATTGAGGGGCCATGAACTTGCCACTTGTAATAGCCATATTTCAAGGGGAAAAGAGAGACAAAATATCATAGACAAGTGGTAGAAGATATCAGTATAAAGTTTCTTTATCAGTCCAAATGGGTCCCACACTAATTAACACATGTTATAACTTTAAAATTAAGTATTCATTGGCCTCCAAACAGCCCATTTTCGTGAAGAAACCAGCAAGAACAGAGAGAGAGGTCGTGAGGTGAAGAAGAGGAAGGAAAGGAGAAATTGCAAGCCCAAACTTCAAGGTAAGAGTGGATCCATGCATGAAATCCCTTATATTTCATGATTTCTACCACTCCTCTTCCATTTGTTTGGTTTTATTTGGTTGAATATGGAGTATTTGGCTGCTGCAAAGTTAGATTTTAGAGAGAGAGAAATGAGAAGGAGTGAGATTTAGATGAAATAGTTGCTAGGAAATCAATCTATACATGATTTGGAACGTATTGGTAGTTTGTTTGAGTTGATTTGATCTTGTATGGAATTTTTGGCATGAAGTCACTGTTCATGGCTGCTGGTTGACACTGTTCATGCAAGGGAAGGAATGATTTTATGGTGTTTAATGATGGGAAAATGATCAAGGAATGTGATTATGCATATATGTGAAGGTAGAAGTTGTTGAAAAATCACATTTTCCCAATTTTTGGAAAATTTTCGTGCTGCAGGGGAAGTGATAGAAAAAGAGTGATTTTGGTGATTTTGATGCTTCCAATGGATTTAGAAGGCAAAATTGTGTAGGGTATAAGTGAGGAAACAATTTTGGAAGCATTTGATTCAATTTTGCAAAGTTAAGGGCTTTAGGACCCTTAAAGTTCAAGAGAGATTTTAGTGAGGTTTTGAATGTTATAATGCATAGTTTATGGCTTATTACTAATGCCAATTGCATTATATTATTTGTAGGAAGTGAAATTGGCAAGGAAAGATTGTGACAAGTAAGAAGAAAATTTATAAGTTCAAGTTCAAAGTGAAGGAAAAGTTAAAGAATAAAGGTAGCAAATTCTCTAACTTTTATATTTACATTGCCATTAATTATTGATTGTGTAATTGCCATGTTAATGTTATTTAAGTGTTATATGAACATGCAAGTTCTTTCTTGATGCTTGATGATGATGATGATATGCCTTGGCAAAGTGTAAATGTATGGCACTTAAGGTTAATAATGCATGTTTAAATTCATGGCTTGTATTATTGCACAATAATAATTATGCATGTTGATGTGATAGTTAGAGTTATTTTCTACTGAGATTCCATGAATCTCATTCTCCCAAAAACAACCCCTTTTAGGTCAAGTGCAAGAAGTGCAAGTAAAGAGATTGAAGGCTAAGGTGGGTGGCTTTTACTTTTGAAAAGAAAGGGGTGCACATGTATGATTATTGAATTATGTTAAATTTTGGATAAATGTATGCTAAACCCCTACAAAGATAAATACATGATATGTACTGTGTAGACATATAAATCATGCTAGTTCATTATACCATGATGATAAATGCAGAGAGGGAAGAAATAAACATGCTAAAGGAATGCCAAAGGGTCCAATACCCTTAACAATGACTTAAGTTGAAGTAGTGAGGAATCTGACCAAATCAAGTCCAAATGACTTGAAATTTTCCAGTTAAATATTTCTCATGGAAAGATTTAAAATGAGCCCAAGTTTGCTAAATTTGGAGGTTTGTACAAAAAGTTATGATGGTCCAAAGTTGGAGGAAAAATCTGGAAAAAGGAAAATGACCAAATGAATAGTGTTTATTCAAGTAATAAACTGTATTACTTGGTCAATAAATTCAACAAATGGATATTTTTCTCCTGCAGGGAACTTAACAATCTTCATTTAGGAACTTGAACCACTTAATTTTGATTTTTCTAGAATTAGTTATGAATTTTCAAAGTTGGTCAAAAATTTGAAATTTACCAAGTGAACAGTTATTTTTACAAAGTTTTAAAATTTCACTTGGTTGGCTAATTCTAAGAATTGGAAGGCCTTAAAGTGGTTCATAATTGGTCTCTAAAATAAAATAGAGTAAGCTAAGGAAGGTGTTACATTCAATCTCTTTACTTGCACTTCTTGGACTTGACCTAAAAGGGTATGTTCTTGGGAGAATGAGATTCATAGAATCTCAATAGCCAAAGTCACTAATATATACATTAACATGCATGATTATCATTTATTTTCTATCTAGCTATGCATGAACATTTTATAATGCACTTTGAAAACACTTTGTATATAGTCATGGCATGCCATAACACAACTTCACATGTTCACATAGTATATAAATAGCATGGAAAATAGCACAATAAATAAACAACAATCAATGACAACATTAATGTAAAAGTTAGTAACTTTGCTACCTTAAATCCTTAGCTTTTCACTTGACATTGGTGACTTGCTTCTTGCTCTTTAAAAACTTCCCTTTGCAACTTAACTTCCTACACATATCATAATGCATTTGGCATCAATGATAAGCCATAAACTATGCATTATAACATTCAAAACCTCACTAAAATCTCTCTTGAACTTTAAGCATCAAAATCATCAAAATCACTGTTTTTTCTATCACTTCCCTTGCAGCACGAAATATTTCCAAAAATTGGAAAAAATGTGATTTTCAACTTCTACATTCACATACATGCATAATCACATTCATTGATCATTTTCTCATCATTAAACATCACAAAATCATTCCTTCCCTTGCATGAACAGTGTCAACCAGCAGCCATGAACAGTGACTTCATGCCAAATATTCCATGCAAGATCAAATCAACTCAAACAAACTACCAATATGTTCCAAATCATGCATAGATTGATTTCTTAGCAACTATTTCATCTAAATCTCACTCTTTCTCATTTCTCTCTCTCTAAAACCTAACTTTGCAGCAGCCAAATACACCATTTTTTAGCAAAATAAAACCAATAGGATTGAAGAGGAGTGCCAGAAATCAAAGAATATAGAAGGTTTCAAGCTTTGAACTCAAGTTTACCTTGATTTTTGCTTGGATTTCTTCTTCTTTTTCCCTTTGCTTCTTCACGCCACTTCCTCTCTCTTTGACCCTCACTTTGGTCGACTTTTTGCTGCAGGAATGCTTGAGGAAGATGGACTTTGACCCTCACATGTGTTAAACGTGTGGGACCCACTTGAACTAATAAAGTAACTTTACATTGATATTCTCTATCATTTGTCTATGATATTTTTTCTCTCTTTTCCTCTTGAAATATGAACCTTACATGTGGCAAATTCATGGCCCCACAACTTTCTTTACAAAAAATTTATGTTCCATAAAGTTACTTTGTGTCACCGAAAATGCTTTTCAGTAATTTTTTGATCATTAGACTGATTTAAAGTCATTAAAAATTTCCAAAATTCATGTGATACTCCCATGATTTTCTTTCCTCAAATTTCTTTTTAAAATGTCTTTAATTAATTTATAAAGAAAACCCTAATTCGGTGTTTTCCGGGCCTTTTCGTTCCGATTGGGAAAATTGGTTCTAACTTTCTCTTGGGAAGAATTTTATAAAATACTAGAATTTCTAAGCTATTTTTGCTTGCTTTGAGATCAGATATCTGAGGCCTCCAAGTATTTTAAATAATTATTTTTGACTAATTATTTATTAAATATCCAAAAATTAAATGATTTTTAAAATTTCCATGAAGGTCATTCTTGTCATTCTAACCTGAACCGAGTCTCAATTATTGATCAGTGAATTTTTCTCTATTTTTTGGGACTCTGTAAAATTTTCTGATATTTTGGTCAAACTTTGACAAAAATGCCCTTTGACTTTTACTTAATTACTAAAATGCCTTTGATGTCGTAGATGACAATTTGGTCCCTTGTATTTCAAATTTTCACTTTAGTTCCATTTTTAAAATGACACATTTGTCCCTTACTTTTTCAAAATGACCATTTTGCTTTTACATTTTTACGCTTAGCAGTATGGCATTTTTATTCTTTATTTCCTTTCCTTTCGTCCTTCTGACCCGTTTAGTCTTTATATCCAGTTATTGAAAACCTGAATATTACAGTGTGTGTCACTAGGAATTGATCGATTTAGAAATGCTCAAGATAACCTTTTTTTTTCAAAGAAAAAGGCTGAAAAAATTTATGGAAGATTAATCTAAGGTTCCACATCAAGAAGAGCTTATTTAGATTTAGAACTCTCGATGCAAATGGATGAAATAGAGTCATCTAAGTACAATATTTTTTTCATGCCACTATTATAGTAATGAAAAAGAAATCACATTAAATTCTCAAAATACCTTGGCTTTGCTTCAAGTTTCTTCCCTATATATATATATAGAAAGGTTTACTCAAACATTAGATACAGCCAACCACAGATTCAAACTCTTCATGTTCTTGTTTTTTTTTTGAGCAAAAGTATATTTAAATTTTTAAAAGGGTTAATGTGCATCCAAAACCTTGAAATGTTTTTCAGGCGTATCTATCGTCATAGAGTATTTTATGATGAATCTAACATCTTGAAATATGATCCGATCTCATATGTCCATCAAATACTAGATATTTTGTTAATGACCTTTTAAAGAAAGTTTATTAATGTGGTGGTTGGATCATATTCCAGTAGTCCATTAGAGAATTGAGCTCTCTTATGAATGAGAAACACCTGAGTTCAAATAACGACATTGTTTGGGTCTAAAAAAATGGGTGAATCCCTCATAATATAGCGAACCATAGCTTGAATTTCCGCTAGAAAATCAACTATGACTATATTTAGTACCCGATTATACTTCAAACAGGATTATTTCTAGTAAGAGCATATATGTGCTTAGAAAAAAGAATGCGTGAGTTCACCAACAGTTTATCTACACGTTAATTTGCCTCTGTATGTTTTATGTTTTAGTTCATTCCACCAACTAACCACTTTGTAATAACATAATGGAAACTTATCTGGACATGAATTCGTCTCTTTGCATGTAAGTTTTAGTTAATTCCACCGACCAATAACTTTGAGATCCTTTATTTCCATCGTAATAACGAAAGAGGGAAAACCAATTTGTATGTATATATACAACAACAACAAAAGCCTTGTCCCACTAAGTGGGTTGACTATTCATATATATAGATACATTTCTTCAATTTTTAATTTAATGATTACGTGTCGTTTTCTTTTAATTAAATACTTTAATTTTGTTCCATTAGCATCCTTAGCCCATATAACTTTGCTTTATGTTGGCACCATTAACCCTTCTACAGGAGCTAACATCACAAACAGAGTAAAATTTAAAATACTTTTGTTACAAAATTAAAGTATTTAATTAAGAGACAACACTATACTACAAAATATCGTAGTTCTTCATATAGCACTGCAACTTGTTGTACAAGGCTTTTCTAGTAGTTGATTATGTAGTGTTTTAAAAATGCTATAAAATTGATATATTTTTAGGAGTGGAAAGACACACATGTATCAAATTAAAAATTGAGTGAAATAGGTACCTTCAAAATAATATTTCCATAACATAATCTTTATAAGAAAATTTTAAGAGGAGTCTCATAATCTTTTTTTATATAAAAAGTATCCTCTTATCTAGCGCATTTATTAAAATTTTTCCTTTCTATATCTTAATTAAAAACTATCCATTATAAATAAATCAATTATGAAAAATCACCAATTAATTAAGAACTGAGTATACTAAAATGAAATTTATATTTAAAATATAATATTTATTATTTCCAATTGATCATTTTGACTACATTTTTTAGTCCTGATAAGTTATTTATTTATTCATTTGAAAAACGGCTGAAGAGAGTAATATCATTAAATTAAAGATGATTACAGTTACTTCTTACCAAAGATTAAATGTGTGACTCTCTATTCTTTGAATTTTGTGCAACTAATATGTGTTTAAAAGCATGTTTGGATTAGCTTTTGGAGAATAGCTTCTATCTCGGTTTGCGTAACAGTTGTTTTTAGAAAATAACTTCTGTTTTGGTTTGCGTAAAAGTTATTTAAATCGTTGCACAAATTTTGAAAATAAACACTTTATGCTTTATGAATTGCCTTATTCCTAAAAGTTTTCCATTATATATGGATAATGTACACAAAACAACTTCATTTATTAACCAAAATAACATTACATCCGACCCTTAATATAAGAATTAGTTGATTTTTTCAGGGTGATTAAAAAAGCTAAATAAATTAATTAGTGATAACATACATTTTAAAATACTTATATATATCATTAGATTATATAACAATTCAAAAGTTAGGCAAATTAATTTAAAAAATGATAAATATATCAGCTAATTAACTCCCTTAATCTCTTTAAAAAAAGTCAGTTAACACTTATATTAGGACAAGAGATAGTAAATATATATAGAGGGTTGCCTAGTTTTTAAAAATTGTTTTCAATTCCTCATGTTAAGTCATCGAGGATTATTCAAAGTACAAATAAAAATAAATGCCTATTTAAACAATTAGTTAAGCTACTCATACATATTCTATAAAATCTGAAAAAAGTGACCCACATTATTCATTGCTTGTAAATATATATATATATATATAGTTTGTGATAAGCCATCATCAATATAAAATATAAATTTATATACCTAACTGTTTCATTATAATTTGTTATTTATAAACTATAGTCAATCATAATAGATACCATATGAAGCATATTACATTTATATACATTTTTGTAAGGAGACCGGTAGCTAGTAAGTTACTTAATTCTTGATCAAGCCAAATGCACTTGCATATCATACAAATCACAAAGGCGACTTCATATTATACAGGATTACAAATTCAACAGACAAGCAACGTAATTATAAAACAAGGTTTGAGCTCTCATAAGTTGCTCAAGTGTGATGTTCTCAAACTGATTCACTGAGTAGGGTTTCGACCTCCCAAGTTTCAAAGATATTTGTTTCATGGTAGGTCGGCAAGAAGGATTTTCATTCAAACAAGCATGTGCAATATTTGCAATCAACATTACTTCCTCAGCAATTATGTTTTAAGGTGAAGGAAGCCGTTGGTCCAACACATTTTTAAGTGGAAAATCATAAGATGCTGGAATCTCTGTGAAAGCAAAAATTAACTCTCCTGGATGTCTTCCTATTAGAATTTCTAAGGTAAGAACACCAAAACTATTAACATTGCATTTCTCATTTTCCTGCATTGTAAAAGCAATCTCGATATCAAGCACGTTAAATAAACTACAAACATAGTAACAATGACTTTTGATTACTAAGAAAGAAGGCTTCACCTGGAGCAACATAATCATAGGTGCCAACAAATGAGTTCATATTGTTTGAGTTAAGCTTTAGCAACTTGGCTATTCCAAAGTCAGTGATATGAGCCTCTTGATATTGAGAATCTAACATGATGTTTTTGCTTGATATATCACAATAAACTATGGGACATGAGAGACCATGATGCATATGGAACAATGCATCAACCACACTTCTAACAATGATCACTCTATTGTCTCAATCAAGTTCAGAAGCTTGCCTATCATTTTTTAAAACCTCATCCAAGCTACCACCTTCTAGGAACTCATACACAACGAATAACAAGTGTGGATTTGAAAAGAACCCAAGTAACTTCACCACATTGCGATGTTTAACCTCTATCAATGCTTGAACTTCACTTGAAAATGCTTTATGAATATTGGAGAAATTTGCACTACCATTGGGATGAAGTTTTTTCACCGCAAAAAACTGATTGTCAAGTAACTCTGGTTTATAAACACTTCCTTGTGATCCGGTCCCAACAAGATATTTGTCATCAAAATCTTCTATAGCCTCTAGAACCTTTTGATGCAGCAATTCTCGATCAACACATCCAATGGAAAAAGAGTTGAGAGTTAAAGCATTTCCATCATGACCTTCTCTTCTCTTTGATTTCTGAATCAAAATATAAGAAATTCCACCAACTACTAGCATTAGAGTCACAAAACAAACAAGCAATGACACACATAGCTTTGCTTTTTTGTTCAGATGACCTTGTGGATTATTGTTATATTTGGTGCAAAGCTCTAAACCAGTAACATTACCACATAAATTTGTGTTGTTCCTCACTGCCTCAAATTTAATGTTTTGAAACTCATGGATGTTTGGAAGAGGTCCCTCTAAATGATTGTATGATATGTCAACAAATGTGAAGCTTAACAAGCCATAAAAAATAGGTGAAATAGTGCTAGATAGATTATTATGTGAAGGATTCAAATTTTCCAACAACGTTAATGTTCCAAGAGCCGCTAGTATTATTCCTTTGAACATATTTTCAGTTAAGTCAAGTTCTGGCAAAGTCTGTAGTTGACCAATCTCAAAGGGAATGCTTCCATTGAACTTATTTCTGTTCAAGTTCAAGAGCCATAGCCTGTGCAAGCCTCCAAGCTCTTTAGGCATATTTACAGTATTTACCACATGTACAATTATACATATAGCCATACACCCAACTACTTTAACAATAATATTACGGTATTTCTTCTTCAAAATTTTCAACATTCTAATCCTTTGTGCATGTCCACCTCTTGTCTCAAGAGCTACATTCATGTGTCACACTTGCCTTAGCTATATGCTATGGAAGGGAGGGTGAGATTCAAAAATCCCCATAGAAATCACAAATTATCATATAGTTATCTATATAATTCACAATTATGCAAAAACAAGTCACACTATTACATGACAATAGTACACATCATGAGGTCTCATCTCAACAATTTGGCAAATCACATGCTCATAGACATATATCAATGTGCATAACACCCTTTCATTGGTGGCCAAGGGGAAGTTATCCCATAGGACTTCATCACATCAAGCTAACACTGTAACTCCCCTTCACGGGTGGCCCACAAGAAGCTATCCAGTAGGACTTCTAGACATCAAGCTAGCCCAGGGGAAACTATCCTGTAGGGCTTCATCATAGCACACATAACAAAATATGGCACAAACAAGATTGTAGAATTAAATACATAAAAATAAGATAAAGATGGTTTCTACCTGATATTCCTTTTCCCATTTTACCTTCTCCATATTTCCTCCTTTGCTTTCCATTGGTGGGCTCGGGCAAGTGTTAAGTCCTAAAAATATACACGTATAATATTACATTGATTATATGCTTATTGAGCTTTATTTAGCTCATCTTTTTCTCATATTCCCACTTCTACTTCTTTACTTTATTTAATCTTCATTTCTCATTCAAAGGGTGGTTGCCTTATTCAATTATAAAAGAAGGAAATCACTACCTTTATTATTGATTTCTTCTTATTTATACAGTTATCCGAATTATCATTTTTCTTAACTTTTGCATTTTCCAACAAATTTGCAAAAATCATAACTTACACCACATAATTCCAAATGTGATGATTCAAGCTTCTATTTGAAGCTCTTTGTATCCTCAATCAAGGAAAAATACCATTTATATTTACTACTCAATCTGAGAACCAAAAATCAGTGAACAATTTACTGTTCACCATTAGTTTTTCCAAAATTTCAGATTTCAGAACTAGACTTTAATGGTTTATAACTTGTAATCTATTTATCTAAATAGTGTATTCTAGTACTCATTTTAAAGTTTATTATGAGTACTGTTTGCTTACAAAGACCATTTGGCCAACTAAAAATCTGTCCAAAGTCAATTGTCTAGAAAGCTAAAAGCAAATAAATCAAACAGAAAACTCTAGCTTTCTGCGTGAATCTTTAAAAATTCATAACTTAATCTACACAATTCCAAATGCAATGATTTAAAGCTCTATTTAAATATCTTTTCATCCTCAATAATGGAAAAATAATAATCAGTATCAGAATTTTCTTCTCACCTCATCAAACCAACAAAATTGTTTATTGATTCATCAGAAAAACATCATTTTTCAGTTTCTTTTAACTAAACTGAAAAATTCATAACTTACGTTCCACACATTCAACTAATGTGTTCTAAAACTTATTTTAAAACTCAAGATGTTTACTAGGAATTATTTGGTCCAGCTTTTTGCTTCCATGAAATCATTGATTCATGACAGCATCATTGTTTCTTCAATTCGGATTTTCTAGATTTGAAGATATGCTTTAAAAATTAGAACCCATCAAGCTTCCAACCACATAAATGTATAAACATTTATATCATAACCTTCACTGATGTCCAGCCTTCTCAAAACTTTCTAACAATAACGCTTATTGATTCCGAAAATTTCCAGATTTAGAAATGCTTTCTAGATCATGAAAAATCAACATGCATGTGATTATTTTAGCTACTACAAGTCTTATACCAATTATTGAGCATAGTTACCACTATCTAGCCCCCTTCGTCCTTCATCTTCTCTCTCTAAACAGCAAGCACAGATGCAAAATCATCATTGGCCATTACAAAACCGACATGTAAACAATGAAACAATCAAAACAAGCTTGGTTCTAACATATAACACGGCTTCTATTGCTTTGTTCATTTGCTCTTCACTTTCCCTCTCTAACCCAGATTTTTCAACATCACATTCTTCGCCCAACGTGCATCAATAGAAAAAAGCGAGGATGTGTTGATGATCAGGGGACTCACCTCTATCTAGATCCAAGCTTGCATGTGGGATTCCATCTTCCCATACACCTCCTCTTTCTCTCTGTCTTCTTCCTCTTCTCTTCGGTCTCAACTCTCTCTCTCATTTCAGTTTCTGTCGTTCGAAAACCAAGAAGAAGAAGAAGAATGAGAGAAAAAGCTGAAGGGGGGCTCGGGGGTTTAGCGTCAGCCACGTGTGTGCATGTGTGGGTGGGTCAAATTACCAATTTTCCCTCCCACACTTCCCGTTTTGCATTCTAGTCCTTTTTTTAAATGCAATAATAAATCTTTTATTCCAAGAATCAAATTTCTCCTAAAATTTAACACATTAAAAAAAATGGAAATCGAACCAAAATTTAACACGTTGAAAAATTAACGAGATGGTGTAACATTATTTTATTTTAAAACTTTTGAGGCAGCATTAAACCCAAAATTACTTCTGAGCCAGCCAACATTACACTTTAACCCTATCTATTATTACAAAATCGTCCTTGTTAGTAAAATTCATTAAATCCAACACAAGAAAAGGGCGTTTCAAAAGGAAATGGAAGAAAATCTTCTTATTCTTCGAAGCAGAATTTCAAGATTGGAAAGACAGGAAAGCATAAAAAGATACTGATGATAGATAGATGAAACCAATACTCCAAACTGTTGTACCTAATATATATGAAAGGATAAAAAAAATACTGATAGGTAGATGAAACCAATACTCCAAACCGTTGTACCTAATATGAAAGCATAAAAAATTACTGATAGATAGATGAAATCATTACTCCAAAATGCTAATATCTATGAGGAAGAAAGTTTAGAAAGCCATTGAAGATTATTTATGCTCAAATCGTAAAATCTGAAGGAGGAAGTAACGCCATCCGCCCATGAGTTTATAGTTCCAGCAGGCAACCTGGCATACCAATCGAATGCAGTCTCGCGGAGAGCGGACAAATGATTCAACGTATCTTTCTATTCTTTGAATTTTGAGCAACTAGTATATGTTTAAATCGTTGCAAAAATTTTAAAATAAACACTATGATCTATGAATTGCCTTATTCCTAAAATTTTTCCATTACACACTCACATACAGACATAATATACACAAAACCACTTCATTTGTCAACCAAAATAATAAAATTGTTTTCAGTTCCTCATGTCAAGTCATTGAGGAGCCCTCCTCGTTCAAAAGCTAAGACAAATTAATTACCTTCTATGTTCATGGACTTGATAAAAATGAGATTTCTTGAATATTTGTAATATATATCATTGAAATAAATTTAAGGTTGCATAATTTGTTCATTAAAGGAAACATGTAGAAATTACAGTACTCATACATATTTTATAAAGTCTGAAAAAGTGATCTACATTATTCATTGCTTGTAAATATATATAGTTTGTGATAAGCCATCATCAATATAAAGTATAAAATTTATATATCTAATTGTTTTATTATAATTTGTTATTTGTAATAAAAAAAATCAACTATATTTCTTAATGTTAATATACAATAAATAAATTATAGTCAATCCATAGTAGATACCATATCAAGCATATGACATTTATATACATTTTTGTAAGGAGACCAATAGTTGATAAGTTCGCATCTTTATTCTTGATCAAGCCAACCACACTTGCATATAATACAAATCACAAAGACGACTTAATGTTATACAAGATTACAAATGCAACAGCAAATAAAATACAACATACAAGCAAACTAATTATGGAAGAAGGTTTAAGCTCTCATGAGTTGTCCAAATGTGATGTTATCGAACTGGTTCACTGAATAGGGTTTCGACCTCCCAAGTTTCAAAGATACTTGTTTCATGGTGGGTCGGCAAGAAGGATTTTCACTTAGACAAGCAAGTGAAATGTTTGCAATTAGCATTACTTCCTCAGCAATTAGATTTGAGGGTGGAGGAAGCCGTTGGTCCAACACACTCTTGAGTGGCAAATCATAAGATGTTGGAATCTCTGTGAAAGAACAAATCAACTCTCCTGGATGTTGTCCCATTAGAATTTCTAACGTGAGAACACCAAAACTGTAGACATCGCATTTCTCATTATCTTGCATTGTAAAAGCAATCTCTGCATCAAGCACATTAATTAAACTATGGAAACAGTTATATTGCATTGCATACAATAACAACAATGCTTTTGACTACCAAGAAAGAAGGTCCCACCTGGAGCAGCATAACCATAGGTGCCAACGCATGAGGTCATATTGTTTGAGTTAAGCTTTAGTAACTTGGCAATTCCAAAGTCAGTGATATGAGCCTCTTGATATTGAGAATCTAACATAATGTTCTTGCTTGATATGTCACGATGAACTAGAGGACATGAGAGACCATGATGCATATGGAACAATGCATCAACCACACCTCTAACAATGATCACTCTCTTGTCCCAATCAAGTACAGAAGCTTGCCTATCATTTTTTAAAACCTCATCCAAGCTACCACATTCTAGAAACTCATACACAAGGAATGACAAGTGTGAATTTGAAAAGAACCCAAGTAACTTCACCACATTATGATGTTTAACCTCTGTCAATGCTTGAACTTCACTTGAAAATGCTTTATAAATATTGGAGAAATCTGCACTACAATTTTGGTGAAGTTTTTTCACCCCAAAACACTGACTGTCAAGTAACTGTGCTTTGTAAACACTTCCTTGTGATCCCGTCCCAATGAGATATTTGTCATCAAAATCCTCTGTAGCCTCCACAACCTTTTGATGCAGCAATTCTCGATCAACACATCCAATGGAAAAACAATTGAGAGTTAAAGCATCTCCATCATGACCTTCTCTTCTCTTTGATTTCTGAATCAAAATATAAGAAATTCCACCAACTACTAGCATTAGAGTCACAAAACAAACAAGCAATGACACACATAGTTTTGCTTTTTTGTTCAGATGACCTTGTGGATTATTGTTATATTTGGTGCAAAGCTCTAAACCAGTAACATTACCACATAAATTTGTGTTGTTCCTCACTGCCTCAAATGTAATGTTTTGAAATGCATGGATTTTCGGAAGAGGTCCCTCTAAATGATTGTATGATATGTCAACAAATGTCAAGCTTAACAAGCCATCAAAAATAGGTGAAATAGTGCCAGATAGATTATTATGTGAAAGATTCAAATTTTCTAGCAACTTTAATGTTCCAAAAGTAGCTGGTATTGTTCCTCTGAACATATTTTCACTTAAGTCAAGTTCTTGCAAAGCCTGTAGTTGACCAATCTCAAAGGGAATGCTTCCATTGAACTTGTTTCTATTCAAGTTCAAGAGCCATAGCCTGTATAAGCCTCCAAGCTATTTAGGTATTGGTCCAGTGAGGTTATTTCCTGCTAGCTCCAATTCCTCAAGTTGATTCAATGATCCTATTTCTACAGGAATCTTACCTGAGAATTGATTATGACTCAAAGAGAGTCTAGTCAATGAGATCATCTTCCCGAATTCTTTTGGAATTTCTCCTGTCAAGTGATTTGAAGAAACATTAATTGCCCCAAGATTGGTTGCCTCAACTACTTCTGGAGGTACACTGCCAGAAATGTTGTTGGTGGAAATGATGAACGTTGTAAGATTGGGACACTTTCCCCATAGTGATGAAATGTGGCCATATAATTTATTGCCGCTCAAATTGATGTATTTGAGATATGGATACAAACCAAAATCACTTGTAATATTTCCGACCAATTGATTATCATGAAGTCTGAGTCTAATAAGGGTAGAGCAATTTTTCAAGGTTCTTGGAATTGGACCATAGAAATTGTTTTCATTAGTAGCCAAATATTTAAGTGATCCACCAGAACAAATATGTTGCGGCAAATTGCCAGTCAACTCATTCCCAGCAATGTCTAGTTGATTCAAGTAGGTAAGACCACCTATCTCTATTGGAATGCTCCCGTTGAGTTGGTTCCATCTTAATATAAGGTTGTTGAGTTTGGTCAAATTTCCTATGGTTGATGGAATAGTTCCAGAAAGTCTATTGGCCCCCAAGTTTAACAAAGTCAATTTTGTCAAGTTTCCAATGGAGGTTGGTATAGGTCCTTGCAAGGTGTTTTCAAACAAATCTAATTTTATGAGAGAGTGGAGGTTCCCAAGTTCACAAGGAATGAAACTTGACAATCTATTTTGGTACAGATATAGAATTTCCAATTTGGTCAAGTTTCCTAACGAAGGGATTTCTCCAGAAAGATAGTTTTCGTTAAGGAAGATGTTTTGTAAATTGACCAAGTTTCCTATAGAGGATGGGATTGGTCCTGAAAGTCTGTTGGCCCATAAGCTTAAGTAAATCAAATTTGTCAAGTTTCCAATGGAGGTTGGTATAGGCCCATGCAAGTTGTTTTTTGAGAGATCCAAAAGTATAAGAGAATGGAGGTTCTCAAATTCACAAGAAATGAGACCAGACAAATGGTTTGTGTACAGGGACAATATTTCCAAATCTCTCAAGTTCCCAATTTCTTTGGGGATTCCCCCTGTCAGATTATTCGCATAAATTCCAAAATCCTTTAGGGTTGTCAAATTTCCTATCTCTATAGGGATAAAACCACTTAAGAAATTGTGATGCATGTATAGTGTGAGAATACTTGACAAGTTTCCAATTTGGATGGGAATTGTTCCAAAAATTTCATTGTAACTCATATCTAAATGGTGGAGTTTGGTTAAGGATGAGAAGTTGAGATTGTGAAGTGTACCTTGTAACCCCATACCAGTGAGATTTATGGTGGAGATGAAGGACATGGATTCAATATCACAAGTAATTCCTTTCCAGAAATTGCAAGGATCAGAGCCATTATTCCAAGAAGACAAGATAGCTTGGCTTTCCTTTGTAAGGCTTTCTTTCCACTTTAAAAGAGCATTTGTCTCCTCATTCGCAGTCACAAATGAAGAGACCATCACAGACACACTAAACAATATGAATATAGAGAGAATTTGCCATGATGCTGCAAGTGGGAGAGTGGAATAAGCCTTTTGTGATTTAAACACCATGATGATTTGGAAGCTTTGGGATTACTTTTAGATACCAAAGAAGGATAGTGAATGAATGAGTATCAATGGAGGGGTACGTAGGAGGATCTTTTATAGTGTGATAAAGCTTATAAATCAATGCACCATATGTAAACATTGCATTTTATCTTTAATACTGCAATGTCCCAAAAATTTCTAATTGGTTGCTTCATTTGCCGTTCAATGTGGTTCACAAGGTGGTTATCAAAAAGAGATATCTTATAAAGATCTCTATCAATAAAAGCAAATTGATGATAAGTCAAGGTAATGAAGACCATCTTGATCAATGAATTGGTCCAAGTAGTAAGTTTTGGGTTAATGGTTGAAATTGGAGTTAACCTTTGGTTAAATAAATCATGATTAAAATACTATATTTAATTAAAATGTAAAAAATGGTCATAAATAGCATTAAAAGAATAATATTTAAATGTAAAAGGTGTTGTGAGTTATTGCTGTCTTTTAAGAGAGGTACTTACATGCTCTTTGAGTGCCACATAATTTGTATTCTCTAATAAAAATGTTTCACAAATACAAATTATAATGGGTACGAGAGGAGGAATAATCAAGAGAAATTTGTGAGATACGAGATCCACAAAAAATGATAATTGAAATATTTTTATTAGGAGAATATAGATGATGCGATACTTTGGGGGAGAATGTAAGCATTTCTCAGAAAATGATGTCATTTCAAGTCTAGGAAGAAAACAAATAAATCCAATCCATTCAAAACTATTAACTTGACTATTAAGGAATTGATTTATTGGTCTAACCAGCTAAACTAGATTGGTTTTTGTACCATGTGAAAAATTCAATATAGACTTTTAAAAAATTTGTTACCTTTAATGCTCTTATTGTTTGCGTTCATAGACCGTCACAATTGTCGTTTATTCACCATTTGTAACGTGTGTCCTATTATACAACATGGAAGCTCATCCACTCATACATGCTTTGACTTTTTCAAACATACAACATTCACATATTTTTTAGGGTCAAGGATTTAAAGGATTTTGTCATGCGTATAATATTATAAAATATAATTAGTTTTTTTAATATTTGAAGTATTTCTTTATTTGCTTACATTTTCCTAACATATTTTGTGATTTAATGTTTCCCTCAAAGTATTTTTCAAGAGCAATTTTAACCTCGGCAAAAAAATATTTTAGGATGTTTGGTCTCACTAAAGAAATGTTCGATGTTGTGAGATATAGATTCATTTAATGAACTTTACATGGAGTTAATGGTGAGGTTAAAATTCCTCTTGAAAAATATTTTAACAATTAAATTGTTCTACTAAATATTTTAAGATGTTAAATACATTTAAAAAATAATTTAAGGTGCTAGATGAACTATAATCTGTAATATCCGCAATTTTCTGTAATTGGAAATAAGCGCTAAATGAGAGGCTACAGATTAATTAAGGGTCCGGATAATGAAGGGAAAAGTAAATATGGGAATAGAAAGTAAAAGAAAGGATAAAAGTGCCATTTTACAAAATGTTGAAAGGTAAGGGCACAATGGGTATTTTGAAAACGTTGAAGGGTATTTGGGTAATTTTGACCAAAATATCAGAAAATGACCTCAAGCACACAGAAAGTAAGTGAAAAATTTACTGATCAGTAATTGATGCTTGGTTAAAGTTAAAATGACAAAAAAAATCTAGCGAGAATTTTAAAAGCCATTTAATATTTAGCTATTTAATAAATTTTTAGCCCAATATACTTACTTAAAATAGCCAGAAACCTCAGAAACTTAGTTTTAAGGTGGAGGAAAGTAGCTCATTAAATGTCCTATTTTATAAAATTGATTCCAGTATAAAGTCAGAAATACTTTCCTGGAACGGAAGGAAAAGAGCTAAAAATCTCCGAATTAGGGTTTTCAAAAGATAATTTATTAAGGACAATTTTGGAACGTAATTTGAGGAAAGAAAAATAATGTATTGATTAGATGAATTATGAAAATTTTTAATGACCCTGCACTAGTCAAGTGATCAGGGAATTCTCGAAAAGCATTTCTAGAAGAAAATTCCCAGATAAAAAAACCTAAAGTTGCTTTAGTTTCATAAAGCATTATGTGGGATGCATGTGAATGCTGCTTGTTCTTTTCTTGTTTAAAGAAGAAAAGTAAGAAGAGGTATTTAACAAAGTGATATATTATATTAGTGTAAAGTTGCTTCATCAATACAATTAGGCCCACAAGTTTTATGACATGTACTCTTTTGGCCTTAAGTGATTTCAAGACCACTTGAGCTCTTCATTTTTAGCCAAAAGAAGGAACACAACAGAGAGGGGGGTGTGGAAAAGAAGAGGAATAGGAGAGGAAGAAATCAACCAAAATCAAAGGTAAAAAGTGGTTTTAGGCTTGATTCCTTCCACAAAACTTGTTTATGACCCCTAATCTTCCATTTAATTGTTTTGCTTTTCCCTCTAATGTGTTGGTTGAAGAGTTCAAGAAGTGTTCTTGATGAGGGCTTGAGAGAGAAAGTGAGAAGGAGCAAGTATATCTCAAAGGGTAAGTGTTTTAAATCAACTTTATGCTTGATTTGTAATATGTTGATGATTGGTTTAATTTGATTTGAGCTTGTCATGAATTTTTGGCATGAAACCCTCAGCCTTGCTATAGGCCAAAATCTAAAGTATAGGAGGATGAATGTTTTTATGATGTTTAATGATTGGAAAATAGTCTAGGAATGTGATTATGCATGTGTATGGAGATAGAAGTTGAAAAATTACATTATTGGCATTTTTCTGGACTGTTTCGGCTTGCAGGAAAAATAGGGGAGGAATATGATTATGTGGATTTTGATGCTTCTAATGGATTTAGAATGAAAAATTGCATAGGGTGGAAGTGAAAAATCAATTTTTGAAGCATTGGATCAAACTTGGCAAAGTTAGAAAGTTATGACCCTAAATTGTCAAGATTAAGTTTATGACTTGAATAGTGTTATAATGCATTGGTAAAGCTTGTTATTGATGCCAAATGCATTATTATATGTGTAGGAGTTGTAAATTGCAAAGAGGGGTTGCTAGGTGCGATTGGGAAGCTACCAAAGTCACTTGGAAAACCAAAAGTCTATAAGGTAGCAAATTCTCTAACTTTTACATTTACATTGCCACTGATTGTTATTTGTGTTGTTTGCCATGATTGAGGTATGATTGAAGCCATATGAAATGTAAATCCTTGCGTATGAATGTACATGGTTGAAGCTATATAATATGTGATTGCCTTGGCCTTGTGCAATGAATGTTAATGTGAGGAAGTACAGTTTTGTTAATATTGTTCATGTCATGTTAGTTTTACATATTAATAATCATGCATGTTAATGTATTATTTAGAGATATTTGCTATTAGGATTTCTTTCAAATCTCATTCTTTCTGATGACAAACCCTAGGCACAAGTTCAAGAAGAAATGACAAGGAAGTGCAAGAGTAAGGTGGGTGGCTTCCATGATGATAGGAAAGCTTGTTCATATTGAATGGTGTTGCTTTGTGAAACTTTTAAATAAATGTATGTTAAACTCCAACAATGACAATTATGTGATATGTGATGTGTGTGTGTGTGTATATATGCGCTAAGCATGCTAGATAGTTATGTTATGATGTTTTATGCATGAAGAGGAAAGAGGTGAGCATGTAAAACAACAAATAAAGAGGTCCAACACCCTTATTCATGGCATAACTTGAGGTAATGATGAAGTAGGATAAGTGAAGTCCAAAGAACATGAAATTTCCCAAACAAGTATTACACATTCCAAATTTTAAAATGAGCCTAAGTTTGCTAAATTTGAAAGTGTATGCAAAAAGTTATGATTTTTCCCAACCATTGCTTAGATAAGGTGTGGCTGCAGCAGCAGTTTGGCCACGAAGTACCCAGAAGTTGGCTGTGGCAAAAGTGATCCAAGAGGGATTTCTCCAAGTGTTAAGCAAGTTGGCTGCGGTGAAGTCCAACTTCTGATGACTAAATGTACAGTGAATTCTCACGCAACATATTGGGTTGATTGAGCAAGAATTTGGCCAATTGACATTTTTCCCTGTAGGGAATTGAATATATTTTAATTAGATACTTGAATCACTTGATTTTGATATTTCTAGAATTAGTTATGAATTTTCAAAGTTAGCCAAAATTTTTTAGTTACCAAATGAATAGTAACTTAGGTGAGAATTTTTGAACTTCACTTGGTTGACTAATTCTAGCCTATGTAATGGTTTCAAGTGGTCTAACTAAGATCTCTAATGTATAATAAAACTTAGTGAGGGAAGGTGTTACAAATACTCTAGGATACTGGAAGAATTTGAAAATCTTGGTGTTAAATGAATTTTAAACCAATTTAATACCAAGAACAATTCAAGTTAGATATAGTTACACTCCCTTCACTCTAATAGATTGGAATGTTTTTTCCTGTTTAATATCTAATTCAGTTTTTTTTTATATACCTGATCCCGCTCTAGAAATATCGAGAAAGAGTAAAAAGTAATATATTATGTAAATACCTTATTAAAATAAGTGTTTAAAAAATTGATTCAAATAGTATCTAATGAATATTATATATACTATATCCATGAGAATAAAGCATATACAATAATAAATTAAGGATAACATTATACACTCATAGTAGTATGAAAAATTTAATGGCACAACATATAAATAAGATAAAAGAAATCTTATCTTTCTCTTATATATCAAAGGAGTAATCTATATCAAATATCTGGAGAGATACTTACATACTTATAGAAAATCACGTCATTCATGTTCTATCTAATAAAAAGATTATAATTATCAATATTTATATATATCATATTTCATAAATTTCTCTTAATTATTACTCTCTCTTGATAACCCATAATAATAAATATTTGTAGGACCCACAAGAAATGACAGTTGAAATATTTTCATTGGAGAAAGTGTAAATGGCATGGTATTCAGAGAGTATGCAAATATTTCTCCTGATATTTAACTGTGTATAAGGACATTTATTAACTAAAAGGACGACGACGACGACGACAACAACAGGGCGTTGGTCACTGCTTACTTTTCAAAGTCGTCTATCTTGGATGGCAGTCGTTGCAATTGCTTTATGGCCTTTTTAGGTAAAACCATTGTAAGGATTAGGAGTGAAGAAGCAATGCCAGATCGTGATCTCGGTGGGGTGGCGCAGGTTCTAGCCCTGTTTGTCACAATACCGTAAAAATACGTTCATATAAGGCGAGATAAAACTTTTATCATATATTTATCATGCTATGACTTATTTTTCTTTATGATTATATTTCTCCCTCTCCAGACTCAAGGGTGTTTGGGAAACACAAAAAATTAATTATAAAATTATTTTTATATAAATCGAGATAAAATTTCTCCCACATGTTTTACCTGAATTGTTTAAAATCAATTTCAAAGAAATCAGATTGATCAAAGGCTAATCCAAACATACGTTTAATATAACATCTCACGTTTTTCTCTTCAAACAGACAGTTTTTGGGAAGAGGGAGCAGGTCGAAAGACACACCTAATTGTCACCTGATGCCGATAAGAGAACTTTAA
Source organism: Vachellia collinsii (assembly GCA_006871305.1). NCBI lineage: Eukaryota > Viridiplantae > Streptophyta > Magnoliopsida > Fabales > Fabaceae > Vachellia > Vachellia collinsii. The sequence continues at coordinate 62,914 of QFDD01000064.1, read as the reverse complement.
GTGGCATTTATGCTAAGATCCTAGCTTATACTGACTCATTAGAAGCAATCATCTGCTGATGATAGATAAGAATATTCATCATCCGCTCAAATAAAAAATCATGGACGGGAGGAATATTATCTACTTAGATTGGGATATTGAGATTCGATATGCACCACCGGAAGACATTCTTTGTGCATATATATATTTTGGTAAAATGACGCTCATAAAAATTTTGAAGAAATGGTAGTTTTACGGGAGCTCGTTCTAAATGTTGAACCCGATTGTGGGAGTAAATGCTTTAAACTTAAATTGTTGTATAAGTTGTAATTTCAAGTTATAGCTTGCCTCATTTACACAACCTTGTTTAAGTTATCTAAATTGCTTTTTTATTGATCAATAATGATTACATTGTTGTCAACAGTTGATGAACATGTTCTCTGAACATATTTCTATCTGGCTCTCACTCATAGTTGATGGTCTTCATAATGCTGAACGTGAATGACGGTGCAATGCATCGGCTTTATGAGATTATCGGTTGTGGGGCAATGCCTTAATAACAAGTGTTTTTATTTTACTCAAGAGATGACAGAGGCGCAATATTGAGCCTGTTTCTTCTGTTTTCAATTTTTTTTTTCAAAACACAGTTTTATAAAATTACGCTTTTTTTAAAAAAATAATTTTAAAGAAAAAAATTGTTTGGACAATTGTTGCAAAAATTACATTTAAAAATAAACATATTGAGATTGGAGAGTGAAGAAAACCCAAATCCTCAAATTGAAATAAAAAACCATCAAATACGGAAGAAAGTTTCCCAATTTCTTAAAACAAAAATATAAAATAATTAAAATTTAGGGAAAATTAATCTTTTAATCATTCAATTTTTGACTATCTTATAATTCAGACCCTCACTTATGATTCGGTGTGACTTAGTCCTTAAACTTTTCACCCAACCTTTGATTGAATAGGTAATTTTTTATACATTATTTTTGTTTTTCTTTTTGCTTAAATTCCTGCTTAATTATTTTCCTTGCATTTTAATTTTTAATTGTTTCTCTTTTTTTCCTCATATGTTAATAAGGGTTAGATTTAGCAAACATCTTTTTTTACCATATATATATTGGGCTGCCACTATATTTTATGGTGACAGGGACATGGGAAGCTGAGTGGGCAGTCGATGTCAGTGTTACCCCTCCTTTCAGCATCACTCCATGTGACGGTACCCCCCCACCTCTGCCGTATTGAACATGCTCTACGGACTTTCAAACCCCCACCTCTGCCGTATTGAACATGCTCTACGGACTTTCAAAGGTGATTTAGGGTGTGTTTGGCTTAACCGTGATGGTAATATCTTTTTTTGAATCATATTTGCACAAATTTAAGAATAAAAATTACATTTTGTAATGTGATTTATATCTAGATTGACTTTTGTAAGAAAATCAGTTTGACAAAAATTATTTAGATGACCAATTTAAAAGCAAGTTTATATATATAAATGACTAAAAAAGATGTGAAGTAACTTTCTTTTTTGTAATTAAATTAAGGTAGGACCCACATCAAGACTTATTTTCTTCATGATCATATATCTCTCTCCCCATACTGAGAAGGGTGTTTGAGAAACACTGAAAATCAATCATAAAAACATTTTTATGTTGTTAACATAAAACTTTTCTTATATATTTATTTCAGATTATTTAAAATCAATTTCAAAATAATGAGATTGATCAAAAGCTAATCCAAACATACATAAATAACATCTCACGTTTTTCTCTTCAAACGGATGGGTTTTTTTCTTCTTCTTGTTTTTTTTTTGGGGGGGGGGAAGCAGGTCGAAACACACACCTAATTGTTACCTGATGCCAATAAGAGAACTATAAGTGGCATTTATGCTAAGATCCTAGTTTATACTGACTCACTAAAAGCAATTCAATCATTTGCTTATGATAGATAACAATATTCATCGTCCACTCAAATAAGAAATCATGGAGGGGAGGAGTATTATCTATTTAGATTTGAGATGTTGAAGATTCCATATGCTGCGCAGTAAGACATTTGTTGTGCATATATTTGGGAAATGACGCCCATAAAAACTTTGAAGAAATAGTGGTTTTGCGGGAACCTTGTTCTAAATGTTGAATCCGATTGAGGGAGTAAATGCTGTAAACTTAAATTGTTATATAAGATTGTCACCGAAAAAATTGTTATATAAGATGTAATTTCAAGCTATAGCTTGCCCACTGTGCTTGTAGATAATTCTTAAGTTTCTTGGGAACACAAGTGTTTGTAACTTGAACTGACTCGAGCGTTCAATTGTTTGTTTCCTGTATTTTTTGTTTTCTGCGCTGCAGGGTGCTGTCATGAAGTCCTTTTGCCGGGTGAAGCCAGTTTTTGCATCATGGGTGAAGCCAGTTTTTGCATCATGTTTATCATTCTATCTCTCGCTCATAATTTGTTCTTGTGTAAATAGTTTTACCATGTAGAACTTGAGAGGCTTGGTGGGAGAATGCATGTTCAATTTCAATTTCCAGTATAAATTTATATTTTGGAAGATGGAATTTGATTGTGCTGCTGGCATATGCTGTTTTGCTAGCTGGAGATGTATGATAAACTTAAGTAAACAAAATTAAGACTTGTATACTATATATATATATATATTTACATGAGTTCTTGAATGCTATGTTATTTAAATTATTAGAGTATGTTTGGGAGTTGAGAAACTGAGTTCAGGTTGTGCTGGATTAAAATGGCTCTAGGAAGCATTGAAGAAGAAGAATGTTTTGGATTTGTTGACCAGGAAGCGTGATGAGATTATTTAAATATGTATTTATTATTTTCAAGGTGTTTAGAAGAAGAAATCAATTTGATGTTTTGTGGCTAGTGGCAATGCTTTATCTTGTTAGTGTTAAAGAATTGTTACAATAATATATATTTCATATTTGCTAAATTGTTGTATTATTAGATTTGTCTTGTTGATTAATTAAATTATAACATTTTTTTATGTGTTTTGGATAATTTTAATTGATTTTTGTGATTTATGACTTATTTAAAATTTAGGCATGTTTTAGACATGGTTTGTGAGCCTAATTGTGTAGGCTTGTTTTCGAAATAGGCTTTTACATAGGCTTTAGACTAGGTCAGGCCAAATATAGGCCACAAACCAGTAACACACAAAACGGGCCTAGCCTGTTTAGGGTGAAACTTGGCCTGACTTGTTTTCATCCCTAATTTTAAACAATAGATTTACTTTTTTTTTAAAACACGCATTAAAAAAAAATCACCAAACAATTTTCCTTATTTTTTAAAGACAAAAAATCATTTTAAAGAAAGAAAATAGGCAAGCCCATTGCTTTCGTCGAATCCTAAAAATTAAAAGGGTTATGAGGCCAAAATGATCCAAGAGTTTTCTGTGATGAGTGTTGGGTATTCGTAAGTTTTTGAGGGCGCAATTCTAATGGATATCAGGCATTCGTAAGTTTTCGAGGGGGCCATTATAATCCGGAAGTCTAAAAATGAGGCAATTTTTTCTTAGAAGTTTATAAACGAGGTAGTGTCACCTCTCCATTAACCAACCTAATGGTCAAAGTTTATTGACCAGATTATGAGTTAAAGCACAAGAATGCCATAAAAGTTTTCTCTTGGAAATATTGGATACCTAAAATCATATCCTCTTATCAATCAACTAGATCTTATATGAAAAATTACAGGCAATTTTTCTTACTTTATGCGCAGTTAAAATGTTAAATTTCTGGATTACCCTTTTCAAAAAAAAATTCCTCTCACACAAACCCAACCACTATCAATGATCCAGGGGAAAATTGTTCATCACCGTTGATAATGCAACCCAATATCAACACTCAAATTGGAAAGAATTTATTTCATTGGAAAATTAAAATCAATCCATCTTTAAAAAAAACTTAAACTCATATATAAATCCCAATTTTATCACATATTTTCATCGGTTATATATGGATTTTATCATTGTTATTGAGCTTAAAATGCATTTATTATGATTAATTGGGTTAAAGAGTAATTCTATGGAATTATAGCTTAAAAGGGCATAATTGTCACATTTTATAATATCTCATAAGTACTTGACTTCTGGATTATATGGTATCACAATTATGGATTTATATGTGCATATTACTAAGGAGATAAAGCACAGTAATTGTGAATTAGAAGAATGACATCTGAGTACCAAGGGATATTGCCACTTAAGTGCAGGAGAAATGACAAAATGCCAAAGAAGGACCAAGAGTCAAAGCTGTGCGTTTTAATTAAGAGCAGAATTAGATTTAGGAGGGAGCGTCCCTTCCTGATCGGAGGGGAGAAAAACGAGTTCACTCAGCTCTCTCACACACCGCGCGATCGGGCTCTCAACTCCTTCCATTCCTCCATCTCCTCCATCTCCATCGCACTTCGACTTCACCACCATCCAGATCCATTATTCATTCCTCTCCTCAACAACCTGACTTTGCTTCCAGTCATGCCATGGCCAAAACTATGAATGTCCACGGCCGAGTTGCTCATCCCGTCATGCGTAGCTAGAGCACCAAGTCCTTGATGCAGATGAAGCTGGGTTGAGTCCTTGGACCGATAAGGGAGTTCCATTGCTCTCAACCTTTGTTTCTGTTATATCCCAAATATTTGGCCTAGAAGTTCAGAATAAGCGTAAATTATATAGGTTACCAAGCCCAGTTGGACAAAAATCACGAAAAGTACCCCAAAAGATAAATGATTCCCAAGGACTATGTAACATTTGACTCTCCTAAGTAAAGGTTAAATGTGAAAGGTTAATCGAGGGCCAAATAAAATAGTGGAATCGCCAAGGTAACATTGTATGTCTATGACCTCGGGGTGTGGCAAAAGCGTAAATTTTGAAAATTATGAATATGTGTAATTTGGGAAATTATGCCACAAACTTCTGGAAAATTTCCTGAATTCATAAAAAGGTAGATCCCTAAACTACTTTTAGCATTTTTAGTATAAATAGCAAGAGTTACCTCAAAAATTAATTTTTAGTATTTATTGAATTTTGGCTAAATAAAGAATTGTTAGCCAGATATAATTATGGAAAAAAATAAGAGGCCTCATATAATTGGGTAAAAATAGGGGAAAACTATTTTAAGATTTGTGTGAATTTGTAAAAAATGGTTTCATGTCTAAGAAATGGAGAATGCATCCAAGAATATTTTAAGGGAGTTTTATCCAAGAATAAGACACTTTAGTGGGAATCATGAAAGAATTCAAGAGAAATAGTTAGAGGATAAATTTTAACCCAAGTTTTTTGGAGAAATTATTTCATGGGCTAAAGAGCCAAAAAAAAAAAGCATCAAGAAATTTATTTTGGAAAGTTTTGAGAATCTCATTATGATGGAAAGGGACAAGTTTGCAAACAGAAATATATTAGGTCGGCAAAACGGACCTTCCCTTCCCTCTCACACACACAATACGTGTGATAAATGCTAATATTTACATGGTTTTCCTACCTAATTTTGGGCATTATGTAACTCTTTTTACCCTATCTTGTGCGCCATTGAGCCTCCTTTGTCTACAACGGTCATGTATTGCACATTCACTGACACAAAGGAAAAATGAGTAAATTATCTCTTTCAGCTGTACATACCTTTGAAATTCAGTGTTTGATTCTTTAACAAGGTTCTCTGCTTTTGTTGTAGGCATGTGGAAAAGATATTCAAGCCCAAGGTTGAATTTGAAGGAAATACAGTTTGTGAAAGGAAGAAATTTGTTAGCGGAGTGCCACTAGACCTTTTTGGTCGCGACATTAAACAATAGGTTGCGACTTGTATGCAACTTCAGAGGCTGTGTTGACCTTTTAGGTTGCGACATTAATTATATAAGTTGTGACCTAATGCTGAGTAAGCCATGACTTTATGAGTGTCAAGTCACGACCTGATTGTGTGAAAATGCAGCCGTGCGTTTTGGATTAGGTCAGCAGCCCTCTACATGCCAAAAGGGGAGCCAGCACGAAAGGTGACTTATTTTCTGCAGATTTGTAGAATCCTTTGGAAAGCCAGCCCTCTCTCTCTGAAGCAGCCATCAGGCTCTACTCATTCCCCTTCCATTTCCCAACATCTCCCTTCATATTCCACCATTCCATCCTTCTACATTATCTCTTTCTTGACATCTCCATCTTCATCTTCACCTCCTTCATGGCAGAAAACCACAATGATTGCAGCTGTGCCCTTGAAGCTATGAGAGGCTAAAATCTTAGCCTCTTGGTGATGGAGGACAAGGCCTAAGCTCTGGGATTCATTGGGGAGTATTCCTAGTCTAATCTTACATTTAAACACTTGTAGAGATTTCTAGGTTTAGAGGTTTCTACTGCCGTGTGAATTGTGTTTACAGATTTGTAATCCTTTTGATTGGACTATGTATTTGGATTAGATGTTGTTTCGTGTTGATTGGTGTATATATATATATTTCAGACTTGATTCCTTGTGTTCACCTAGTTATCAATGATTTTTGGTAGTTAGTTGTCCATTGAGTTTCTGTGATTGTGATTGCAATCCATTGAGGACATGAGCATCATTCACCCTTTTACATTCTGAGTGGTATTTGACAATGTTTTAAGAAATGTTTATTAATTTGGATTCAAGTGAACTACATTAATTGAACCATTGGACCTAAGTGATTGCTTAGGGTTTCTCAATTAGACTCAGAAGGATCAAACTCCCATGTTTAAGTTAGAGTAAGGAAAGCTAAGCTCCCATCACTAATAGTCTATTCATTATCTTTCCCTTAATCCAAAGCGCATTTTCAAATATTGAAAAGACCAAAAATATTTTACTATGCACACCTTCTTTGTTTTTGCATTATAGTTTTCATTTATTAAATCAAAACCCCCGTTTTTTTACCCAAGTTTAGCATGTTTTCGATAACTAATTTAGACTAGGATAGCCAATAAACCGCTCCTAGAGAAGAACAATTGGTTGCCCACTATACTACATTATTTTGGTGCAATCATTTTACATCGAACCTAAAGGCAACAAATCCGTGTCCGATTAATGGTGCCGTTGCCGGGGAGCCAAGTAATTGGTTATTATCACCATTGTTGACTTGGGTCGATTCTCATTGAGCTTTAGATTTAACTTTCAGCTTTTGACATTGCATAGCATACAAAATTTTACAGAAATACAAACAAACATTCTGGTTTTCTTTGAAACTTTTGCATCTATACCTTTGCACAGCATCTTGCATTTGTTCTTACCTGATCCTAAGTATTTGGGCAATTGCTACAAGGTTTTAAACTGTTTGTGCATAGTTATCAACATTTGTTGAAGTAACTTTGTGAGTTTTTGAACTTATTTGTGGAGAGCAGCTCCAGCACCACTTAAGTCGTGACCTAATATCACGTTAGTCACGACCTATAGCATTTTCCGTCCAGGAACTGCTCTCGGTACATTTTTGGTCGTGACCTCGAATATATAAGTAGCGACCTGAGTGCTCTGTCTCAACCAAGATTTTCTAAGTGTTCATTCTTGCTTCCCAGGTGCCCTCGGTACACTTTTAGTCACGACCTGGAATACCTATGTCGCGACTCTAGTGAACTCTGTCACCAAAAATCATTTTAAGTGTCCAGGATTGCTTTCATCTTGTCTCTGCACATACTTTTGAGAGTGTACAGCACTTACTACACCTCAAACTCACTGAGCACTATTAAAATAAACTAAGTTTGCATTCATCTTGATTCAAATACTTGGTACATATCAGTTATGGCTGCAATTTTCTTAGAGTTTTACTTGTGTGTAATTTTTAAAGTGTTTGTATGCGGAGAGGACGTAGAGGTAGAAGAGAGAGAGAGAGACAAAACACCCCAATACACCCACTCTGCATAACCTTCCCCATTCATCTAGTGAGAATGAGGAAGTAGAAGAGGAATCATGGCGGAAATACCCCCACCTGTTGGTCTTAGGAATCGTAATGGAAATCATAACAGACCTAATAACGGGAATGGTCATAAAGACCAAGGAGAGAATAATGGACATAATAGAATTAATGACCTACCTAGGGGCGGGACTATAAAAGAGTCAACGCAATCTGATGGCAACTTTGATCCTATGCTCAGTGTTTTTCCTACTTTTAATGCTGATTTTGAAATAAAGGGTCAATGGATACACTCACTACCTAAGTTTTATGGACTTGCAGGTGAAAATCGTTATCTCCACCTCTGGACGCTATACATGCAGTGTATGTCCATGAAGCTTGTAGGGGCCGATATTGATGATGTGATGTAGAAAATATTTCATCTCTCTCTAGAGGGGAATGCCAATGAATGGTACATGAATCTACCACTCTACATTGACAATGCTTACGAATCATGGACTAGCTTGAAGAAAGCTTTCTTGGATAAGTACTTCCCATCTACCAAGATTTCAGCTGCCCGTAAAGAGATATCGGCTGTAAAGCAGGAGGCGTATGAATCATTTTTTGAATACTGGAGTCGATTTCAAGAAATGCTCACTAGATGCCCTAATCATCAAATCCTATAGGAGCATTTAGTCCAGTATTTCTATAATGTCTTCTAACTTATTATGCTCAAGTTTTGGATGCCGCTGCAAATGGTTCAGTAGAGAATATGGAGCCTAGGGCTGCATGGCTGCTTGAGAATTGATCAGGACTTTTGCTTTAAACTGACAACATGCAAGCCCTAGAGACCTCGGAGATCATAAGGCTGACAGAGATCCTCTTTTGGTGAAGCTTGCCTAGGATATGTCATGACTTACAAGCACGGTTGAAAGTTTGTGACCCACAAAGCCTCAATCCCTTGCTACGGTAGCTTCCATTTGTGGAGACTGTGATTCACCTATGTGCCTCACTCAAAACTGTCTAGGGCCTGTGGAGGATGTTAGTGCTCTATTCCAAAGGAGAGATGGACACTATTCACAAAGAGATCCCTACTCTAACACCTACAACCAGGGGTGGAAGGATCATCCTAACTTCAACTGGGGTAGGGGAACTAACAGACCCACTCAATTCCAAGGTGGACAAGGGAATCAGTTTCATTAGGCCGGTACTTCATCATGTGGCTACCAAGGTCACTCTCGAGCTGCAATGCCCATATCGAGCAACAACATGGTTCATCAACAGCCGCCTAGAGCGGATGAAACTTCCCAACTTTTGAAAAGCATGGTAGCTCAGATGACCAATATTGAAGGGCACTTAAAGGAAAGTGATGATAGATTTGTTTCTATCACTACAATGTTGCAAGGGATGCAAAAGGATAACTCAGATGTTAGTAAAAAGATGGAAGCACTTACATTGAAGAATGGTGAGATCACAAGCCACTTGACCCAGATCTCTAACATTGTCAACGACATGCAAGCCAAGATGGGGGGTAGTATTCCATCTAACACTATGATAAATCCCAAATCCATCAATGCTATTACCCTAAGAAGTGGGAGGACGGTTCACTTTGAGGATGAAAGGAATGTAAATGTTGAGTCTCATCAACCAATAACAAGCCCTCCAATTTCCCCGATCAAATTGGTGAAGTTTGAAGCTCCAAGGAGGAGGAGCTCATGCTAAAGAGAAGAATGCAAGAGGAGGGAATCATACAAGATGAAATCCATGTGCATGAACTTGAATCTAAAGAAAAAGGACAAGAGGATAACAACGCAGCAGCAAGAGCAGCACACAAGGGCAAGTAAAGGGAAGAGAATGCGGAGTCTAGCAAGCAGGGAGCCTCTATGCCTGCAGGTAAGGAGGTAACTTCTAATGACCTTCCTTTCCCTAAAGCTTTCTTTTCTTGTAAAAATAAATATGACTCTGAATTTGCAACTAATACATACAAATTGTTTAACAAACTTGAGATCAATGTGCCTATGGTTTAGTTTCTAAAAGGGAATCCTAAATATGTTAAGCTGCTTAAAGAAACATGTGATGAGAAATAGAGATTTAGGCCCTTAGAACGAATCCAAGTCAGTGCCAATGTGTCTTCTCTTTTTAAGGTAGAATTACTAGTGAAATGCCAAGACCCAGGAATCTACACCATCCCATGCACATAGGGAAAGTTTACATTAAGGGGGTTGTTGGATCTGGGGGCTGCAATTAATGTCATGCCCTGGTCAGTTTATTCAGCCCTAGGTATCAATGGTCTCAAGGACACTAGTGTTGTGTTGCAATTAGCGGATCAATCCATTAGGTATCCCAAGGGAAAAATAGAGGATATCCTAGTTCAGGTTAAGGACCTAGTATTTCCCGCTGACTTCTATGTGTTAGACATGTCTAACGAGCTAGTTAATGAGAACACCCTTATCTTAGGGAGACCATGGAGGTAGGGGACCATGTGGTCACATTCAACATGAATGAAGCCACTCGGTATCTTTTCGATAATGCTGCTTTCATGGATTTAAATGCCATTGATTTAGTTGTGGAGCAAGTAAGGGATGAGCACGAGATGAACATGCATGATGCTTGTCATATGAATTCACCTAAACTGCTTAATGACTCTTTTGAACTCCTTCAATCTGCTGAGCATGATTTATCCTTGAGTGAATATGATGCTTATTTTGACTCCCTATCTTCTATTTATTCATTTTCTAATTCTTGTGGTCATGACGTGTCATGGGTTAATTCTCTAGAAGTTGATAGCATGCTTTCCGTGCCTCAAGATTTTTCTTTGCCTGTTGATTTCGAGTCATTGCCTGCATTTACAACTAACATTGCTTGTAGCAAGGAAGCCCCAGTTGGTTCTACAGTTTATCAAGGTGATTAAAAGGCAATAAGTGGAGCTGAACCAGAACACACAAGCACCAGAGGCCAAAAGTCGCGACCTATAAGCTATGAAGTTGGGACCTATGACTCCACTTGCCAAGAAGACCTCTCGGTACACTTTCGGTTATGACATGAAGATTCAAAGTCACGATTTGGGAGTTCTGGAAGAGCATCTCAGACCCAAACCCATCCAGTTTCAGTGATCAACGATTTGGTTGAAGGGCCATCGTTTTCTCCCACCACTTTTATTCCTTTTATTCCCACACACTCTAAAATTACACCTCATACCTTGCGTTTCTTAAATGAACTAATATCCAATGGTGATGCAGGTGTGAAGATGCAGTCACCCATGGAAGTCATTTCGTTGACTTAATGTGGGTCTGGCGTAGCATCTCAAGAAGCTAAAGCTGCTGAAGCAAATCAACACAGCTTAGACAGATGCAGTCATCAAGAGTCTCTAAAGGGAAGTATCTCGAACTCTATTGATGGATTAAAGTTGATTCCCTCTATTATCCAACCCCCTACCTTAGAACTTAAGGAGCTGCCCCCTAACCTGAATATGCCTACCTAAGCACTGAAAATAAACTGCCTATTATAATTTTGAGTTCATTGTCTGATAGTGGAGAGGCTAGCTTACTAGGTGTCTTAAGTAAGAATAGAGAGGCATTAGGGTGGCAACTGTCTGACATTAAGGGGTTGGATCCCACAGTGTGTACTCATAAGATTTTATTAACTGAGGATTTCAAACCAGTTAAGCAAAACCAGTGGAGGTTAAATCCTCTAATTTCTGATGTGGTTAGGAGGGAAGTTGATAAACTTTTGAGAGCTGGCATTATCTATGCTATATCCGACAGTGAGTGGGTCTCTCCGGTACAAGTCGTGCTGAAGAAGAGTGGAATCACGGTTGTCAACAATGAGAACAACAAGCTCATTCCCACTAGGGTACAAAACTCTTAGCGAGTTTGTATAGACTATAGGAAGATGAACGATGCCACTAGAAAAGACCACTTTCCCTTGCCATTCATTGATCAAATACTTGAGAGATTAGCAGGGAAAAGCCACTATTGTTTCTTAGATGGGTATTTAGGGTACTTTCAGATTCCTATAGATCCTAGAGATTAGGACAAAACGACATTCACTTGCCCATTCAGAACCTATGCTTACAAAAGAATGTCATTCGGTCTTTGTAATGCCCCTGACACATTCCAAAGATGCCTACTATCCATATTTATGTAATTTATTGAAAAATGTATGGATGTGTTATGGATGATTTCACTATATATGGAAATTCTTTTGATGAATGTTTCCAAAGTCTTGACAAGGTTTTAACACAGTATTTGAGAAAAAGTTGGTTTTGAACTATGAAAAATGCCACTTTATGGTTAATCATGGCATCGTGTTTGGACACTTGATCTCTCAAAAAGGGATAGAGGTAGACAAAGCGAAAATTGAGGTGATATCCTCCCTACCTTACCCCACCAACTTGAAAGAGTTGAGATCCTTCCTCGGACATGTGGGGTTCTACAGGAGGTTCATCAAAGACTTTAGTAAAATTGCTCTACCTTTATCTAAGTTATACAAAAAGATGTTGATTTCTGCTTTGATTCTGCTTGTGAGCATGCATTTAATGAGTTGAGGAGTATATTGATTTCACCTCCTATTTTGACCTCACCCAATTGGGAATTGCCCTTTGAAATTTCATGTGACACCTCCAATCTAAGTGTTGGGGCAATCCTTGGTCAAAAGGACGATAATGTTTCTAAAGTAATAGCCTATACCTCCAAAACCCTGGATGCTACTCAGAAAAACTATACAACCACTGAAAAGGAATTGTTTGCAATTGTATTTGCACTTGATAAATTTAGACAATATCTCATAAATTCCAAAGTGGTTGTATACACAGATCATACCGCTGTCAAATACCTGTTCCACAAGCCACAATCGAAGCCCTGACTCTTATGGTGGATGCTGTTTCTTCAAGAGTTCGACTTGGAGGTGAAGGATAGGGCTGGGAATGTAAACCACGTTGCAGATCACCTCAGTATACTGCCACTTCATACCAAGGGAGTATTAGATTCTAATGTGATTTGTGATTCATTTCCTGATCAGTGTCTGTGTTTTATCTGTTATGCAACCATGGCTTGCACATCTGGTTAACTATCTTGCTTCAGGAATAATCCCTTATCACTTGACTCCATTTTAAGCGCAAAAGCTCAAGAGCGAAGCTTCATACTATATATGGGATACACCATATTTGTGGAAGATGTGCTCAGACCAAGTGATAAGGAGGTGCATCCCTGCAGAAGAAGCACAGATTATATTGGAGGTTTGCCACAATACCTTTTGTGGGGGTCACTTTGGTGCTAAGAAAACAAATCGAAAAGTTTTGGACACCGGTTTCTATTGGCCAACCCTTTTACTCCTTTACCTATTGCAAGGCATGTGATACATGCCAACGATTTGGGGGGTGACCTAGGTCATTTATATCAGAAACCCTCGTGACCTCTCATTCCTTCTCAGTAGCACTGTCGCGACCTTTCCTCTCCTCTTCCCCCTCAAACGTTGCAGTCCTTCCATTCCCTTCAGTTACAACCATTCCAAGCCAACGGTTGCCTCCCTCCATCACTCTCTTCCTCTCTATAAATCCCTTCCCCTCCCCATTGCATTTGCCAAGTTTCAAGCGTGGGTGTCTTCTCTTGTTTTCCCTTTCCTTCATTTTGTTGTAGTAATTTCTTCTTCCTCTCTCTCCAGGTATTTCCTTCTTTCCCTTTCTTTTTTATTAGATAGTTTAGTCTTCCATTCTCTTAGTTTTGGGATTTGGAGTTAGGGGTGATGATTTACTGTCAATGCCATTGTGATTTTTGATTGAACTTCATTTTGAAAACATCATTTCTACATTGAGACTGATTTGGCTATGAAATATTCATTCCCCACTTGAAACTCAATTTTTCAAAGATTTTGGGCTCTAGGTCGTGACTTATTGTATTCAGGTTGTGACCTAAACTTCTGCAAAATGCTCTCAGTACCATTTAGGTCAAGACCAGAACCCATACAAGTCGTGACCTATATTGATAGAAAGGGACACTTTGTATTTCCAGCCAAACTCAGTTTTCTTCTAAAAATTTAATCCTTCCATCACTAATCAAGTAGCATTGGTCTGTAGAATAGGATAGCCAACCCCATAAGTTAGTTCTAGCATTCTATTTCCTGTCTCTTACTCTAGGATTTTCTTGTTTTGCATTGGTTGTTTTATTCATTTCTGTTAAGGGAAGATGGTGCCTACAAGGAACTTAAGTGTTCACAGTGACCCAGAGGAGGAGCCTCCAGTCCATTTATCACGGGCTGAGGCTGTGAAGAAGTTTGGCAATAGGGGGCAGTCCAAGAGCGCTACTTCCTTGAGACCCGTCAATTTGAATTTTATCAAAAAGCAGTGAATTTTGGACTGGGTGAACTCATGAAGAAAAGGACCCAGGCTAACCTAACATTGGTTCGTGAGTTCTACACACACTTTGCCACCATAGGATAATTAGGGATAAACTGTCGGAACCTTGACTTCATTATCAATGCCACAGATATTTGAACTTTCTACAAATTACCTATAGTAGAAAGCTGTTAGTTTCAGGGCCTCAAAATAAATCAGAATCTTGTTGATTGGATGGCCGCGTTTACAGTAATGGGGGTCGAGAATGCAAGGTAGACCAGGAAGGGAGATAAGCAATTTTTTGAAAGAAAGTACATGAATGAGGAAGTGAAAGTCTGGCTCAACTTCATGACTTACAACATCCACCCACTCGCTCACATTTCTAATGTCACCGTTGAGGGTACCCTGTTGCTGTTTCTTCTCATGACAGGTCAACCGGTAGATGTGGCGGTGATTGCTCGGGACCAAATACTGCACTATGTCAACAGTACTCGATCCTTGGTCATGTTTCCCCATCTCATCACTGACCTGTGCAGACTGAGGAAAATGGTTGAGAGGAAGACAGATATAACGCTCGCCCTCGTCACTACCAGGATGTTCGCTACTACTAAGCCATCTACTGAAGCGGCGGAATCGAGTAGGAGCAGAAAAAGGGCAAGAGGCCAGATGTGGAGGAACCAGAGGAGGAAACAGAAGAGGGTGATACTGACATCACTCTCAATTCGTTCAGCGAGAAAATTGTCATTTTGAGTGACCAAGTTATATCTTTGAACCAGTAGATGATGGCTAATGAGTTTAGACGACAGAGGTTCATGTATCCTTTGATGCTGCAAATGGCAAAATCGCTCAAAGTGGACTTTCCCGCATGATTCGAAGCAGCATTTTGGCAGCATTCCATCCCTTCTACCACTTTCTTTTCAAAGGGACCAGGCCAGCCTTCAGGAGGAGGAGCGGAAGCTGCAGCAGGAGAAGAAGCGGCTAGACGTGAAGGTGGAGCAAGCGGAGAGGAGTGATTTCTATTTTTCATTGTAATATTTGGTTGTAATTTGCTTTATTTCTGAACTTGGGTTTTATGGCTGAGTGATCGGACACGATTTTGTCGCCTTCCGGTTCAATACAAAATGATTACACCAAAATAATGTAGTATAGTGAGCAACCAATCGTTCTTCTCGAGGAGCGGTTTATTGATTATCCTAGTCTAAATTGGTTATCAAAAACATGTTGAACTTGGGTATGAAACGGGGGTTTTGGTTTATGGAAACTATAGTGCAACAACAAAACAATGCAAGAAGTAAATCTTTTTGGTATTTTGGTTTAACAATGAAATGGTTGAATTAAATCGAAGATATGAATAGATAGGCCCTTGGTGATGGGACCTCAGCTGTCATCGTTCTCAAAATGATATGGGAATTTATAACTCTCTAAGTCTAGATAAAAACCCTAAGCAATCACTTAGGTCCAATGCTTTAATTAATGAAAACTCACTTGGATCCAAGTTAATTACCACCTCTTAAAACATTGTTTAAAACCACTTAGAGTGTAATTGAATGGATGATGCAAATTCTCCAATGATTGTAAATCAACAACCAAAGAATCCAAGCACACACCTTAACTACCAAAAATCATTGACAACTAATTAGATGCAATGGATTAATCACAACTGCAATGCATATATGTAATTCAGCATAAACACATCGTCCAAACCAATTACATAATCTAATCACAAAATCACAAATATGTAATTAAGGTTACATGACAGTAGAAATTCCTAGATCTAGAACTGACTAACAAAAGTTCAAACATAGATCAAGACTAAGAAAAACTCCCCTAATGAGCACATGAACTCAAGCTTTGTCTTCATTCTCCAAGAGACTAAGGATTTTAGCCTCTCATTGCTTCTAAAACGCAGCCATCGCTACATATATGTTCTGCCATGAGAGAAACTAAAAAGGAAGTGGAAAATATGGAGAAGAAGGTAGTAGAACTCGTTTGAATGGATTGGAGGTGCAGAAAATGGTTGAGAAATGAAGAAAATGGAAGAGGGAATGTATAGGGAAGTTGGGAGGTTGAGAGACCAGTGCTGGGGGCTCTCCTCTGCAAATCTGCAGAGTGGAGACGTGATCTTCATCGTGGTCGCTACCCCCCACACATGTAGCAGATGAATAACCTAATTCAAAACGCGTAGCTTCAGTAATAAGCGCTGAGGTCACGACTTGGAGACATTTAGGTCGCGACATGGATACAGTTAGGTCACGACCTGAAGACATTTATGTCACGACCTGGGGACAGTTAGGTCACGACCTAGAGACAGTTAGGTCATGACCTGGAGTAACTGCATTGCGACATGTGACGAAACTCACATCTTCTAAAAAATACATCTAGCTCGCGACCTGAACATTTAGGTCGCGACCTAATAGTGGCAGAGGGCTCCTTTGATTATCATTAGCTCTTGATGAACTTGTGGCTCCTTCTATACTCCATCTTGGGTCTTTAAATCTCCTCCAAATGCCTACAAATAAAGGCAAAGAGCTTTGTAGAAGTTAAATGAATTAAAGATAAAGGCATTCACAGTTTGGATGAGATAAATGACCCATTTTTACCCTTAATTAAGCACAATACAATTCATGAATCAATATAATCAATAATGGCATAAATGCATGTAAAATGAGGGTAAAGGTGTTACAAAACACCATAAAACACTCAAGAAAACCATGTAAATATTGGGTTCTATCACTCCCCCACACTTAAACCTTTGTACTCCTGGACAAAGACTTGAATCATTCCAATGAAAATACAAGGACAATCGAGGAAGTCAGCATTCTCAATAATGAATTTATAACCAAATCAACCCTTATCTTCTAGGAAAACAAAAATGATAACATGAACAATGCCATCTAATTAACTACAAAATACAATTGATTCTAAATGCATGAACACTAGAGAATTGCTCACAGGGTATAAGTGTTTACTCACTATCTCTCCTCATTGGGGTTCTTTTCACATAAAATTCAAGTAGAAAACACCCTACCATAAGCTTGTAATAGTTCTAAAATCTCTACTATTTATGCATCAATACAATGAATCAAGAGGACTTTATGGCTTGTAATGATGGAAATAGGCCACATGGAATAGATGAAATAGAGAAATGAGTGTCCTGTGTACGCATGCTATCAATCAATGACTCAAGAGTAACATCTAATTACCAAATGAAGCTTTATGAAGAATTGTTTCAAATGCTTTATTTTTCTCATTTTTTTCTTCTTCTTTTCTTTTTTTTTTCATTTTTGTTTTCTTTCATTCTTTTGAATCACTTTCTTTGTAATTTTTTTTTTTCATGACATTCTATAATACAAATTCTTCTTTTCTTCATGAATAAATTCAACTTCAATTCTGCCAAGATGTTCTCAAGTTTCCAAGAGTATATGCATACACAACACTTGGTGAATGGCTCAAAAGGGTTCACAAAGAATGTAAATGATGTGAGGGCTTGTGTTTGGGGGAAAGAAGGTTTAGAAATGAATGCCTCTATCATGCTCATCGCATTAAAACATGTCACGCTTTGACTAAGAACTAGAACAAGTTATAGAGAATGCAGACCACAAGAATAATCACTCAATATAGGAATTAAGGCTCAAAGATACCCTTCCAACAGGGGTTTATATCTCCACTGTTCATACATGAAGTTTCAATGAGCATGCACTATTCATATGGCATTGGAACACTTACCACAAAAGCAAGCCTTTGGATGATGATTAAAAGTGGTCAACAAAATCATTAAAGAACATACGAGAATCCTAAAAGTACTTGTAAAATCTTAAAGAAAATCATTTTCAAAGGCCCAAATTTCAAAAATTTAAGGTGGTAATGGTTTCCTTGGTTTGATGCATTGAAGTTGAATTGAAAAGGCCAAGAAATTGCTTGAAAACAATTCAAAGGTAACCAAAAAGAGTTTTTCCATACAGCAATGCTTAAAGCAAGAAGAAAAATACTCTGATGCAAATATTCAATTTAATGTCGTGAGATTTGGTATAAATGTCACAACCAAAATTGTACCGAGAGCAAGCATAGGCATCAGAGGAATTCATGTCACAAATTTTATAGGAAATGTCGTGACATTTATCCCCCAGAAGTTACCAAATTGAAAAAATTTTCAAAGCCTGACAACTTAAGTATGCAAAATGTCTTCAATATGCAATAAAACTTAATAATTCATCCAATGTACAGCAATTCATCACCCAGAAAAATTGCACTCAACGCTGAAGATTGATGATGAAAGATTGGATTCAAAAGATTTTCAAAACAAAATGAGTGGAGCACATCACAAGTATAATTCCTCCCCCACACTTAAACAATGCATTGTCCTCAATGCATGATATAACAATGAAACACAAGTAAGGGGTAAAGGGATGACAGAGCAACTAGGGCCAATAGGGGTGAAAACAAAACAAAGCTAGCTTTTACTAATGGATTTAGTCTCCCCCACACTTATCTTCTTCATCAACAAAATAAGCTCAACCAATTATGTGAAAGTAAGAAGAAGACAAGTAAGGAAAGAGACAACCTTTCGCTTAAATCTCCGTAGACTCTTGTAGGAGCAGTTCTCATCCCAGATGAGAAACATGCATTTCTTCATTACAACCCCTCCCACAATGGACATTCCTGGAGGTGGCTCTGAATCAATAGGTAAAGGCTCCAAAATATAGGGCTTGTGGTCACAGCCTTTCCTAGTGTGATTCAGCAAAACAAACATTGGACTAACAGCAGTATCCAATCCAAGAATGCAAACATGGAGAGATCTATAATAGAGTAATGATATCTTAGGAACAAAACTCTCCAAGCATGAATCACAACCAAGAAAGTCAATTAGATTCCCTTCAGTAGGAACCAAACAAAAAGTTATATTTTTAAAACCCTCTTGTGCTTGCAAAGTGGAAAGTGTGGAATCCAACTGACAGTTGTTGAAGCATAGCACATCATCTTTACAATCACTAGAGGTGGGAGGTAAAAGAGTGGAAGAAAAAGAAAATTTAGTCAAATTATTATCTTGAACATTAGATGGTTCTAAATCAGGTGGTAGATCACAGGATAAAATTTGTTGAAATGATTTATTAACATTTACAATCTTGTCATTCAAAATTATCGAATCATTCCTTATTGGATCATCCTCTATAATGTCCAGCTTATCACTTTTCGAACATATAACCTCTTCATCACGAGAACAAGAAAAATGCTCATTTAGTTTTATATTATCATCATGTGTGGCACTAGGAAAAGAAGCATTTTCATCACACAAGGTAGAAGAGCAAGTAACATTCCCAACTAAAGTACCACTGGAAGCATTTAAATGAGCATTGATAATTTCAAACATGTGAGGGGATTCAATTTCAATTTCTTCATCCACCTCACTATCACTCATTTCAAAAGAAGCTTCAATAGACATGGTAGTAGTGAGAGGAGGATTAATCTCCTCAAGTATAGGAGCAATATTACCTAGGATATGGGATGACTCCTCTGGAAGTTGGTAATGTACTTGTTGTAACTCAGCTCCTTGTATGGTTGTCTTGGGTGGAGCCATAGGAGGTTGGAAAATCTTCACATGTGAAGTGGCAATTGACTCTTGAGCTTGAACTCCTTGCTCCATCTCTGGTAGGTTTGCAGGCCAAGGATTTCCATTTTCACCTTCTGTATGTACCCATGACATATGATCATAATATGCCTTGAAGAACTCATCAATATCGGCCATCTCTTTAGAGTTTCCAGGTGCTCCTTGATTCATGAGAAACACAAGGTATTTCTCTTTGAGTGTGTCATACTTTCTTGTCAAGGTATTGGTTAGAACATCCAAGTCATTGGAAGGAAGAGGAATATCTAGGTCACTTGGTTGGGATGTAGTAGAGTGAAGTGGAGGGAAGGGTTCAAGAGGTGGTTGAGGTTGGTGAAAAGTGGGTTGGTAAGGATAGTCATATGGTGTGAATGGAGGGTCAAAGGGAGGTAAGTAGGATGGAGACGAAGGTTGTTGATATGGTTCATATTGTGGAGCAAGTGGATAGTCATATGGTGGGAATGATGGATGAGATTCAAAATATAGGTCAGAATATGGACACTTAGAAAGATTTTTGAAGAAAAAGTACACTCAGGTCGCAACTTTGAATTTCCAGGTCACGACTTCAAATGTACCGAGACCAAAATTTGCAAATGGGGACACTTAGAAAAATTTTGGATGAAAAAACAAATACACCAAGGTCGCGACTTGAAATGTACCAAGAGCAATCCTGGAACTAGAGGTTGAAGTTGTGACTTGAAATTCTTCAAGTCGCGACCTAAAAACTTAGGTTGTGACCTAAATTTCCCAAGTCGTGACCTAAATTTCCTAGGTCGCGACCTGAAGTTCTCCGGTTGAGACTTGAAAATCTCAGGTTAAGACCTAAAATTTCAGGTTGAGACCTAGAGGTCACAGAGTGTTGCTCTCGCGAAAATTCACCAAGTTTTTCAACCAAATGCTTCCCAAATGATACAAAATATTCAAATCTTTTAGGCAAATGGCTAAAAACTTAGGATCAAGTTAGAAATATGAAAAATGCTATGCAAAATGCAAATGCAAAAGTATGATAGAAAATCAAGATATTTGTTTGTATTTTCGCAAAATTTGTATGCTATGCAATGTCAAAATTGAATTCTAAATCTAAACTCAACGAGAATCAACCCAAGTCAACAATGGTGATAATAACCAATTACTAGGGAACCAATTACTTGGCTCCCCGGCAACGGCACCATTGATCGGACACGGTTTTGTCGCCTTCCGGTTTGATACAAAAATGATTGCACCAAAATAATGTAGTATAGTGAGCAACCAATCGTTCTTCTCGAGGAGCAGTTTATTGATTATCCTAGTCTAAATTGGTTATCAAAAACATGTTGAACTTGGGTATGAAAAGGGGGTTTTGGTTTATGGAAACTATAGTGCAATAACAAAACAATGCAAGAAGTAAATCTTTTTGGTATTTTGGTTTAACAATGAAATGGTTGAATTAAATCGAAGATATGAATAGATAGGCCCTTGGTGATGGGACCTCAGCTGTCATCACTCTCAAAATGATATGGGAATTTATAACTCTCTAAGTCTAGATAAAAACCCCCAAGCAATCACTTAGGTCCAATGCTTTAATTAATGAAAACTCACTTGGATCCAAGTTAATTACCACCTCTTAAAACATTGTTTAAAACCACTTAGAGTGTAATTGAATGGATGATGCAAATGCTCCAATGATTGTAAATCAACAACCAAAGAATCCAAGCACACACCTTAACTACCAAAAATCATTGACAACTAATTAGATGCAATGGATTAATCACAACTGTAATGCATATATGTAATTCAGCATAAACACATCGTCCAAACCAATTACATAATCTAATCACAAAATCACAAATATGTAATTAAGGTTACATGACAGTAGAAATTCCTAGATCTAGAAATGACTAACAAAAGTTCAAACATAAATCAAGACTAAGAAAAACTCCCCTAATGAGCACATGAACTCAAGCTTTGTCTTCATTCACCAAGAGACTAAGGATTTTAGCCTCTCATTGCTTCTAAAACGCAGCCATCGCTACATATATGTTCTGCCATGAGAGAAACTAAAAAGGAAGTGGAAAATATGGAGAAGAAGGTAGTAGAACTCGTTTGAATGGATTGGAGGTGCAGAAAATGGTTGAGAAATGAAGAAAATGGAAGAGGGAATGTATAGGGAAGTTGGGAGGTTAAGAGACCAGTGCTGGGGGCTCTCCTCTGCAAATCTGCAGAGTGGAGATTTGATCTTCATCGTGGTCGCTACCCCCCACACATGTAGCAGATGAATAACCTAATTCAAAACGCGTAGCTTCAGTAATAAGCACTGAGGTCACGACTTGGAGACATTTAGGTCGCGACATGGATACAGTTAGGTCACGACCTGAAGACATTTATGTCACGACCTGGGGACAGTTAGGTCACGACCTAGAGACAGTTAGGTCGCGACCTGGAGTAACTGCGTTGCGACATGTGACGAAACTCACATCTTCCGAAAAATACATCTAGGTCGCGACCTAATAGTGGCAGAGGGCTCCTTTGATTATCATTAGCTCTTGATGAACTTGTGGCCCCTTCTATATTCCATCTTGGGTCTTTAAATCTCCTCCAAATGCCTACAAATAAAGGCAAAGAGCTTTGTAGAAGTTAAATGAATTAAAGATAAAGGCATTCACAGTTTGGATGAGATAAATGACCCATTTTTACCCTTAATTAAGCACAATACAATTCATGAATCAATATAATCAATAATAGTATAAATGCATGTAAAATGAGGTTAAAGGTGTTACAAAACAATATAAAACACTCAAGAAAACCATGTAAATATTGGGTTCTATCTCTGAGCTTTGACTTTTGTGACTCCTAAAGAAATGCAAATAATTGGTTGGCTTGTTTCTCCTTTACCCTTTTGCACTCTTTTCTGTTATTCTTTCCCTTTGATTCTTAGTGCAGTGAAGACACTACTGTGTTTAAATGGGGGGAGGATTAACTCTTGCGGTTCATTTTGTTTATTCCTTTCAAGAACCGACTGCTTCAAAGGCAAACTTTGTGATAAGTTGTGCTAAATGTTACAAAGATGCATAGTAGGGAAGTTTGGCCATCCTAGTTTTTCTTTTAGGTCTTGAAATTTTCATGTGTTGGTAGCCTGCTAGGTTGAAGTTGTGACTGGATTTACTTCTGGTCGCAACCTAAATAGCCTTAATGCTCAACCTTGCTCTCGGTACCATTTAGGTCGTGACATGAAATACATAAGTCGCAACCTCAGGGCCTAAATCCTTGCATGAGTGTTTTTCTCTTTGCTTGAAGCATTGCTATATAGAAAAACCAATTTTGACTACCTCTGCACTCTTTTCAAGTAAATTTCATGATCTATTGATTTAACCTCACTTAATAAAATTTGGAAAACCTGCCCCACCTTGAATTTATGGAATTATGAACTTTGGGTGTGACTTTCTTGTGATCCAGCAAGTACTTTTGGGATTCATGTGTGCTTTTTAAAATTTTTCTTGACCATTTCAACCATCACTCAAGGGTTTGCCTCTGTGATAAGTGTTATAATGCCCTGTGAATAGTACATGTTCTTTGAAACTTAATATATGAGCAGTAGAGATACAAACCCTTGTCGGGAGGATAATTTGGGCCTGAATTTCCTATATTGAGTGATTATTCATATAGTTCGCATTCTCTAAAACTTGTTCTAATTCTTGGTCAAAGGATAACATGTTTTAATGCACTGAATATGATAGAGGCATTCATTTCTACACCTTATATTCCAAACCTAAGCCTCTACATCATTTATACCCCTTTGTTACCCTTTTTGAGCCATTCGCTGAGTGTTGTGTATATGGATTCTTTAGAACCTCAAGGCATCTTGATAGAATTAAAGTTGAATTTATTCATAAAGAAAAGAAGAGTTTGTATTGTAGAATGCCATTGAAAAAGAAAATTACAAAGAAAGTGATTCAAAAAGGAAAAAAATGAAAAAAAAAATATGAAAAAAGTAAGGCATTTGAAATAATTCTTCATCAAGCTTCAATTGGTAATTAGATGTTACTCTTGAGTCATTGATTGACAGTGTGCATACACATGACACTCATTTCTCTATTTCATCTATTCCATGTGGCCTATTTCCATCATTGTAAACCATAAAGTCCTCTTGATTCATTGTATTGATGCATAAATAGTGGAAATTTTAGAACTATTACAAGCTTATGGTAGGGTGTTTTCTTGAATGTTGAGTGAAAAGTACCCCAATGAGGAGAGATAGTGAGGCAGCACGTGCACCCCATAAGCGAATCTCTAGTGTTCATACATCTTGAATCCATTGTTCTCTGTAGCTAGTTATTGGGCATTGTTCATGTTATTATTGTCGCTTCCCTAGGGGATGAGAGTTAAATTGGTTCTGGGACTATTTTGAGAGCATGCTGATCTCCTCGATTGTACTTGTATGTTTCTGGGAATGGTCCAAGTCTTTGTCTAGGAGTACAAAGGTTTAAGTGTGAGGGAGTGATAAATGCTAATATTTACATGGTTTTCCTACCTAATTTTGGGCATCCTGTAACTCTTTTTACCCTGTCTTGTGCACAATTGAGCCTCTTTTGTCTACATCGGTCATGTATTGTACATTCACTGACACAAAGGAAAAATGAGTAAATTATCTCTTTTCAGCTGTATATGCCTTTGAATTTCAGTGTTTGATTCTTTAACAAGGCTCTCTGCTTTTGTTGCAGGCATGTGGAAGAGATATTCAAGCCCAAGGACGAATTGGAAGGAAATACAGTTTGTGAAAGGAAGAAATTTGTTAGTGGAGTGCCACTGGACCTTTTTGGTCGCGACCATAAATAATAGGTCGCGACTTGTATGCAACTTCAGAGACTGTGTTGACCTTTTATGTCGCGATATTAACTATATAAGTCACGACGTCGCAACCTAATGCTGAGTAAGTCGTGACTTTATGAGTGTCAAGTCACGACCTAATTGTGTGAAAATGCAGTTGTGCATTTTGGATTAGGTCAGCAACCCTCTACATGCCAAAAGGGGAGCCAGCACGAAAGGGGACTTATTTTCTGCAGATTTGTAGAATCCTTTGGGAAGCCAGCTGTCACACCTCACTAATAATCTCTTAATACCTCATTAGAGACCAGAATTGAACCACTTACCTATCTTCCATACATGAAATTGGCCAAAACAACAAAATTTAAAAACTTACCAAAGTTACTATTCACTTGGTAAATTTCCAGATTTTTGGGCCAAATTTGAAAATTCATAACTAATTCTAGAAAAATTGAATTGAAGTGGTTCAAGCCTCTAAATGAATCTTAATGAATTTAATATAGGGGAAAAAGATCAATTTATCCAAATTATTGGCCAATTAATACAGTTTAATTCGTGAAAATCCATTGTTCATATGGTCATTTTCAATTTTCCCAGATTTTTCCCTAACTTTGGAAAAATCATACCTTTCTGTCTACACATCCAATTTTGATAAAATTTGACTCATTTTAAAGATTGGAATGTGTAGTATTTTTCTGGAAAATTTCAAACTATTTGGACCTCATATGCCTTGTTTTACCTTCAACTCAAGTTTAGCCTTTGTTAAGGGCTTTGGACCCTTTTAAAGCTAGTTGCAAGCTCACCTTCCTCCCTTCAATACATAAACTACTTTTACATGATAAT
Source organism: Vachellia collinsii (assembly GCA_006871305.1). NCBI lineage: Eukaryota > Viridiplantae > Streptophyta > Magnoliopsida > Fabales > Fabaceae > Vachellia > Vachellia collinsii. Next base: position 37,535 of record QFDD01000064.1, on the reverse strand, counting down.
CTAGCATGCTTAGCCTATTTACACAGCACATACATCATGCTTCATAGTGCATAAGTTTAACATACAACTTTTCCAAAATCCATAAAAGCAACATGAAACTACATTCCACTTGAATGAGCATTCCCTTGCATTTGAAAATCACCAACCTTTACTCTTGCGGTTCCTTGCCTTTGTTCTTGGAACTTTGTCCTATAAGGTGTTATTATGGGAGGGTGAGATTTCATAGAAATCTCCATAGCAAAAACACCAACACACTCACCAAATGCATGATCATCATTTATTATTTGACTAGTGATGCATGAACATGTGATACTCATGTTTTCAAACATTTTTCACATAACCATGGCATGTTAAATCATACTATCACACATTCAAATATCAACAAATTAACTTATAATAAGGCACAAACCATAAACAATCATCAATGCTAACATTAGTGTAGGGTTAGTAGTTTTTGCTACCTTGCTTCCTTAACTTTGCCTTGTCATTTTTGCACTTCCCTCTTGCTTTCAAATTCTCCCTTTAGCAATTGGACTTCCTACATATAATATGATGCATTGGGCAACAACATTAAGTCATTTCCAAGGCATTATAACAACTAAAAGTCCACAAAACTCAATCTTAGCAATTTCAATCCTTAAACTTCCAAATTTTCCAATTTTGATTCTAATGCTTCCAAATTTGTTTTCTCACTTATACCCTACACAATTTTTCCTTCTAAATCCATTGGAAGCATCAAAATCATCAAAAACTCACTCCTTCTCCCATGAACAGCAGAAATCCGAAAATGCACAGAAAATTTCAGCAAGTGTGGTTTTCACTTTCTATCATCCCACACATGCATAAAATCATTCCTAGACCATTTTCCAATCATTTAACAACATAAAACTTCCATTCCCATGCATGATCAGTTTCATCCAGCAGACAAGACAAGGGTTTGATGCCAAAAATTCAATATGAGCTCAAATCACTTCAAACCAAATGCCAAAATGTTGCAAATTACATGAGAAGTTGTTTGGTAACATTTGATTGATCTAAATCACTCTCTTCTTGATTTTCTCTCTCTAAAACCTAAATCTCCAGCAGCCTAAATACTTCACCATATCAAGAATTACACCATTCAAAAGGAAGAGAAGAGCTTGTAGATCAATTTTACGAAAAGAATTGAGCTCTTACCTTGAATTTTACTTGAGTTCTCTTCTCTTTTGCTTCCCTTGGTGTCACGCCCTATTCCTCTATTTTTCTTCTATGGATCTCGTGCTTAGGGTGCAGAAATGAGGCTGGAGGAGTTAAAAAAAAATCTGACCATAAGTAAAAATAATTGTGGGGTCCACTTACACTGCTAAGGTAACTTTATACTGATGTAATCTACCACTTTGAGTTAAATATCCCTCTTGCTTTTTCTCTTTGAATAAGAGGGCACCAAGTGGCCCTCCTAATGTCCCCACAATCTCCTTTACAAAAGTAAAGTAGATTTAAGGTTGCTTTACCCGAAAATTTTCTTCCGAAAATGCTTTTCGGGGATTTTCTGATCACTTGACCAATTCAGTGTTCCTAAAAGTTTCTATAATTCCTCTTCTCTTTTAATCATTTTTCCTTCCTCAATTCTCATTCCGGATGTGTCTTTAATTAATTTTGGATGAAAACCCTATTTCAGAGTTTTTCTGAGCCTTTTTCTCCCGTTCTTGCAAACCATTTCTGACTTTCTCTTAAAATCAATTTTATAAAATACTAGATTTTCTGAGCTATTTTCCCACACTCTGAAATCAAATATTTGAGGCCTCTGGGTATTTTAAATAATTATATTTGACTAATTATTCCCACAAAGGTTATTTTTGTCATTCTGACCTAAACTGGGCCTCAATTACTGATCAGTGAATTTTTGTCTATCTTTTGGTGCTTTAAAAATGTTTCTAATATTTTAGTCAAACTTTGACCAAAATGCCCTTGAATTTCATAATGACAATTTGGTCCCAACTTTCTAATTTACACTTTGGTCCTTCAATTCTAAAAATATCATTTTGGTCCCTACCCTTCCAAAGTTCCTCTTTTACCTTTTGGGCCATTAATTAATCCATAATTATTCGATTAGCCTTTCTGCCTATTACAGAAAACACAGATATCACACCAGCCCTCTCTCTTTGAAGCAGCCATCAAGCTCTACTCATTCCCTTTCCATTTCCCAACATCTCCCTTCATATTTCACCATTCCCATCCATTCCATCCTTTTGCATTATCTCTTTCTTCATATCTCCATCTTCATCTTCACCTCCTTCATGGCAGAAACCACTGTGATTGCAGCTGCGTCCTTGAAGCTATGAGAGGCTAAAATCTTAGCCTCTTAGAGATGGAGAACAAGACCTGAGCTCTGGGATTTATTGGGGAGTATTCCTAGTCTAATCTTACATTTGAACACTTGTAGAGATTTCTGGGTTTAGAGGTTTCTACTGCTGTGTGAATTGTGTTTACAGATTTGTAACCCTTTTGATTGGACTATGTATTTGGATATTGGATGTTGTTTCGTATTGATTGGTATATATATATATATTTCAGAATTGATTCCTTGTGTTCACCTAATTATCAATGATTGTTGATAGTTAGTTGTCCATTGAGTTTCTATGATTGTGATTGCAATCCATTGAGGACATGAACATCATTCACCCTTTTACATTCTGAGTGGTATTTGACAATGTTTTAAGAAATGTTTATTAACTTGGATTCAGGTGAACTACATTAATTAAACCATTGGACCTAAGTGATTGCTTAGGGTTTCTCAATTAGACTCAGAAGGATCAAACTCCCATGTTTAAGTTAGAGTAAGGAAAGCTAAGCTCCCATCATTAAGAGTCTATTCATTATCTTTCCCTTAATCCAAGGCGCATTTTCAAATATTGAAAAGACCAAAAATATTTTAACCTTCTTTCTTTTTGCATTACAATTTTCGTTTATTAAATCAAAACCCCCTTTTTTTTACCCAAGTTTAACATGTTTTCAATAACCAATTTAGACTACGATAGCCAATAGACCGCTCCTTGAGAAGAACAATTGGTTGCCCACTATACTACATTATTTTGGTGCAATCATTTTGTATCGAACCTAAAGGCGACAAATCTATGTCCGATCATCGTGCCTCACCCTTATTTCCCTCTGCTTCTTCCTTTCTTCTATCATTCACAGCCATAGAAAACAGAGGGTGAGGGACCAAGAGAGATTGAGAAAGGTTGAAGGTTCAGAGCACTGGGAAAGACAAAAGTCACCGGAGAAGGAAACCGATCGTACATACAAGTGTAGTTCCGATCAAGGTGACCTTCTAAATCTTCTTCCAACCTCAGTTTCTTTGATCTGTGCCTTTGGGGTCATGGGGGAGTGATTAAAGCTGAGGAATCAAAGGTAAGAAGTGAAGTTCCACTGATTAAATTAAGCTACAAACAAGTCTAAAGCTTTTCTTGAACCAAAAACAGAAACTAATGGGAGTGAAATTGTTTAATCAATAATGAGATTAATATTTCATATTGACGGTGCTAGCATTAGAGCTGATTTTAGAATCCAAACCCTCTACTAGAGAGTGCAGTAGTGTTAGATCCTATATGAGATACATAAAAGATTGGGTATTAATTGGTTCTGTTTTGTGCTCACCAAACCAAATTACTTTCTCTTGCTATGGTTAGCATTGAATTCAAGAAGCAAGTAAGAACAAAGGAAAGAATATATAATTGTTATCTGGTTAAAGAGTAAATGTAAAATGGAGCCGTATTGTTCCACTAGTGGAGGCTTGGGAATATTCATGAGAACAAGACTTAGATTAGTCATGACTTATGTTTTTTTTTAATTCCTAGAAAGAGCCTTTTTTTTCCTTTGAAATTAGTGACAAAGGACAATTAAAACTACTTAATCTTGCATAATACTAAGAACCTAAAGTTGAGCATAATATCTCAAAGCTTATATATTGATATTTTTGGGTTTGTGTTAAGGTTAATGTTCATGAGTTAGGATATTTCATGGCATAATGAGCTACGGTCCAGTTTCTTTTTCTAAGGTTAGGAGCTGGTTTAATTAGTGTAAAATGCTTCTTGATGTTAAAAGGAAGCCTTTAATAGTCAAGGGATAATTTAAAGTCCTTAAATCAATGTATTAAGATTAAGAAACAGAGCCTGGGGTTTCTATGAGCTATTAGTGACTTAAATGGTCCTGATGAGCTTAACAATTGATGTGTGATGTTTATTTAGGGCCATTGGATATAATGGAAGTTTTGACAATGAAGCTCCTAATATGGAAAGAAAAGGAAATAAGGAAAGCAAGAGGGAGATAGTAAAGTTCCAAGGTAGCAACTTTACCTATTCTTACATTTTAGTTGTGTTTATATTTTGTTATGCTTCCTAGCTTGCCATGAGTTGAATCATTATTTTATCTTGAACATGTTAAATGACTCTTTGAATTGTTTCATGGCCATGATTGACAATTCTGTATTTTATGTGCATGTTATATATAAGCCTTGGCAATGCCATTTTTTAATAAGTAAATGATGGAAGTATAACTTGATTGTTTGAATGGTAATTGTTTACTACTGAGATTCTTTGACTCTCACCCATCAATAACTAACAATGCGAGGGTACAAGCCTCCAAGAGAAAAGTGAGCGCAAGAGGCAAAGCATAAGTAGAACAAGAGACATAAGCTTCTCTGATATTATTTTGCTACAAGTTATTAAATGTAAATCAATTCTTATGAGTTGTGTAAATTCAATATGAGGCTTTGGCATGTATATATGATATATATTGATGAGTGATAAGTGGTTGTATACCTAAGTATGATTTTAAGATGCATGAACATGACCATCCATATTGAGCAATTTTCAGGGTATGACTAATGTTTGATTTGTTAAAGTAGAGTAAAAAATATTTATTGCTCGTGATAATTTTTATGGATGAAGTAGACACATGGTGCTTCCCATCAAGTCCTAAATGAGGTTAATTGAAGCTCTATAGATTAAGTTATGAATTATGAAGTTGAGGCACAAAGTGTGTTAATAAATCAATAAACTGTATTAGCTGACATATTTTATGGACAAGATCATATTTTTCTCATTTAAAGGACTACAAGAGCTTTCAAGAGAAGTTTAGAGCACCCTCATATGATTTTTCTAGAATTAGTTATGATTTTTCAGATTTGGACTGAAAATCTGAAAATATCAAATGAATAGTAACCCAATGTTCAAGATGCATGTTTTAAATTTATGAGCTTTAATTATTGATTTACCTGAGCCATAACGCTTCTGAATGCACAATAGATTGCATAAATAAAGGGTGTTACATGTTCACGTTCACTTTCAGGATTGTAATTTTCGTTTGATGATTTTAATCCAGATTTTTGAGATTGATGTATTTTCTTGTTGATAATACATTGAGATTGATGAGTACGTTGGATATTGCTTTGAGTTGGTGAATTAGTGTGTTTCTTAAATTGATTCTCCATCTCCATTGTATTCATTGCTTGGGTTAGTATCTCAGGTTTGGGAATTGAATTCTATCTTGAATACCGGATTGCAATTTGTCTTTGTTAAGTGTTGCTAAGTGTCGTCAATGAATTAAATTACATTTAGGTAACTAGGTGAAGTCTAATAAATTGATGATATTTCTTAGGAAGGTCTTCCAAGCACTCCAACACTTAACTAGTTAAAGAGCTCAATTTAATTGGACCAGGATGGATAGTGGACTCCAACATTAAGGGCATTCTCAAATACTGTATTAGAAGTCATTCATTCCATAATTAGGAAATACAAGTAATCTAGCTAAATATATTAGATGAAATACTATCATACACTCTATTGTAAATTTGTAACCATTACTCAATTAAGTAGAAATTCGCAAAGGGTCCTTAGAGATCGACCTAGGTTGGAAGCCCCACGACATGGCTTTTCATCATCAGATTGTTGAAAACTAGCAGAATTGAACCAGAAAAATCATTGGATGTCAAATTAAGCGGAACCAAATCCAATAAAATGAATAACAATTGTTACAGAAGGGTACTTAAGGAATTTCACATGTTAATAGCATATGCTTTAAAAAATACCACATACGGTTACTTTGTTGAAAGATTTGATTATTGATAAAGTATAATGATGTTATATGATCCATGTAGCTAATCAATCTAGTGGAATAAGACTTCTTATTATTATTGTTTCTTTTTGTTATTGTATTCTGTGTTATTATCAGTGCTAATTGCAAAATATTAAATGAGTGAATAATCAATCGTATTAATTTCAAGTTGTATAGTTGAGTTTATTAATTGTTATTTTGGCTTACTCGATGTGTGCGAGTATGTCGTGTTTCTGTGTTTGCATATAAAATTTAATTTTGATCATTTGAAAATGTATATACAAATTGCAACACCAAGAATGCAATATATTAAAGTAACACGATGCTAGATATTCTTTTTGGTCCTAGTATCTGACCTCAGCAAAGAAGGCAAGAACACTGATTTAAGCATCAACAAAGTTCGTAAGAGAGATGACACACAGGCTAATCTTGACTAAGAATTTTGGAGAAAATATATGAAATGCTAACAATAACTGGCTAGACCAAACCACATCTGATGCATCCTAAAGGTACGCAGACGCCAGCGCAATGGTAATTGCAAAGCGGCCAAAGTGTGACACCTCAATCGTCACCTCTTTAACTTCATTAGAGACCACTATTGAACCTCTTTAATACTTACCAAACTTGAAATGGAACAAAGAAATGAAATTCCAAAGTTAGCCAAAAGTCAATATTCATTTGGTAAAAATTCAAATTTTTGGGCTAATTTTGAAAATTCATAACTAATTATAGAAAATTTAAAATTGAGTAGTTCAAGTCTCTAAATGAAGCTTATAAAATTCTCTACAGGGGAAAAATACCAATTTATCCAATTGTTTTCCAATTAATACAGTTTAATACGTGAAATTGTACTGTTCATATGGTAATTTTTCATTTTTCCAGGTTTTTCACTCAACTTTGGGAGACCATAATGTTTCGTACAAATGTCCCAATTCAATGGAATTGGTCTCATTTTGAAGCTTACCATATGAAATATTTTTCTGAAAAATTTCACATTATTTGGACTTCATTTGCTATTTTTTCCAGCAACCTAAAATTGAGGTCTTGGCAAGGGTGTTGACCTTTTTGCCTTTTTAACTTGTTCAATTTTTAACTAGACATACATGACTTTATACAACATAATTCCATAACAAACTTACCATATATATACACAAGATTATCTAAGTATCCATATAGCAAAATATGTAGAGGTTTACTTTACACACATACTCCCAAAATCCACAAACATGCTTGAATAAGGTAGCAAATTGCATTACATCATAATACACATAAAGCTTCCCTTATTCTTTTATCATCTTGCCTTTGCCCTTATTTTCATTTGGACCTAAAAAGGGTTATTTTGGGTGGGTAAGATTTCATAGAAATCCCCATAGCAAAAACACTAACATATCAATTAACATGCATGACAATTATTCATTTTTTGGCTAAAATGTATGAAACACTTACAGTCATATTTTTCAAGCACTTTACACATAACCATGGTATGTTAAAGGCACATTAACACATATTCAAATATCACACAATTGACATGCAACATAGCATAAACAACAAATAATCACCAAGGGCCATATTAATGCAAAGTTAGTAGTCTTTGCTACCTTGACTTCCTTTACTTTCCTTGTGACTTTGCAAGCTTCTTCTTGCTACCCCAAATTCTTTCCTTGGTAATTGGACTTCCTACATATAATATAGTGCAATAGGGATCAATATTAAGTTATTACCAAGCCTTCAAACATGTCAAAACTCTTCTTGAACATTAAGGGTCCTAAAACCCCTTAAACTTGTTGCACTTGATTCTAAAGCCTCCAAAATCATTCTCTCACTTCTACCCTACACAATTTTGCATTTTAAATTTAATGGAAGCATAAAAATCATCAAAAACTCAATCCTTCTCTATGGTACAGGTCTGGACGAAATTTTCCATAAATGAAAAAAAAATGATTTTTCAACTTCCTTTGCATGTAGGTGCATATTCTTGTTCCTTAAGTACTTCTCATGCATTGTGGGGCTCAAAAACATCACTTCCCTTGCTCATGAAAAACAGGACAGCATGCCCCCTAGGGTTTGAAGATTCCAAAAATTTATACACATCATCAACCAACACAAAACACACACCAATCAACTCCCTAACATGCATGGAACAAAACATTACCAATAGATTCTTCTAAATCCCTCTCTTTCTCAATTTTCTCTCTCAAGAATCAGATTTTCCAGCAGCCATAATCCACAATAAAACATGAAAATACACCTATAGGATTGAAGAGGAGAGGCTAGAGAGCAAGAATATGAAGAAATTTGCACCAAAATACAACTTACCTTGGATTTGTGGGACCTTATCCTCTCTTCTTTGCTCTCTCTCTCTTCATGCCACTTGCTCTTTCCTTTCCTCTTATGTTTGGCCGACTTAGATGTTGTGAATGGTGAAGAAGGTGGTCTTAAAGCCCCTTTATTCAAATGGCACATGTGTATTAATTCATGTGGGTCCCACTTGCACTGATAAAATAATTTTGTCCTGATATATTCTACCATTTGTTTGAGACATTTTTACCCTCTTTTTACTCATGAAATAAGGCTCTTCCAAGTGGTAAAATATGGTCCCCTCCTTTTCCTTTTTAAAAACTTAAAGTTTCCATAAAGTAGCTTTATGGCATTGGAAATGCTTTTCGGTGATTTCCTGATCACTTGATTGATTTAAGGTCACTAAAAATTCCCTAAATTCATCTTATACTTCCATCATTTTTCTCTCCCCAAATTGCTTTCCAGAATGTCTTCAATTAATTTCTAAAGAAATTCTAATTCAGGGTTTTTCCGGCTCTTTTCTTTCCGATCGGGGAAATTATTACTAGCTTTCTCTTTTAATAAAATACTAGAATTTCCAAGCTATTTTTCCTTACTTTGAGATCATATATCTAAGGTCTCTATGTTTTTTAAATAATTATTTTTGACTAATTATTTTACTAAATAGCCAAATATTAAATAACCCCGCAAAGGTTGTTTCTGTCATTCTGACTTAAACCGGGCCTCAATTACTGATTAGTGAATTTCTCTCTATCTTTTGGTGCAATAAAAATTTTTCTAAGATTTTGGTCACACTTTGACCAAAATACCCTTGAATTTCATAATGACAAATTGGTCCTTTGATTTTCAAAATTCTCACCTTAGTCCCATTTTTAAATTACTCTTAGGTCCTTAATTTTTGTACCATTTCTTACCTTAGCTCTTTTACCCCTTTATTTTCTTTTTCTTTTGTTCTAGGGGCCTTGCTTCAACAGCATACCATTACTTGTTTGGTCTTTATTTTAGTTACAGAAAATACGGATATTACACAAAGCCACTTTAGAAACTACATTTTTCTATATTCCGAGTAATGAACAAGCGAATGTGCTATGGTTTATTCAACGTTCTGTGGATTACTCGAATTTATGAAAGCTTTCTATCATAAGGAGCCTATGATCCTATAATTTAAGTAGCTAAGATTGTGTATAAACAGCCACAGATCAATAAAAATTTGGAAATGCAGCAAAAGTATAAACTAGAGTGTCATTGCTTGGGATTTTGTTGAAGCAACTAAATGAATCACTAGTATTTATGAAAGTTCTTCTATTGCCAGAGATTAGCTTTCTAAGAGGGATTATTTGATTAGTGAGAAGCTTTTGCACCAGCAATGGCAACATATTACTTAATGTGGGAGTTAGCAGTCTACAAACATCATTCCAATGAGAAAGTTCTTGAGATGCTTTCTATAAAAGCCTAATAGCTTTCAGGAAGGATGATTGACGTCTGAGGGAGTCTAATATTCATCAAAATGGTGGACGCTTGGATTGGAATTACGACCATTTGCGAATTCTTTGATATTCATTTCTAACCAATACCCATCTTTCCTATTCAAATGTGATATAAAGTAGGTGATGATATTCAAAAAAATGATGGTACCTTGGAACTTCGATAGAATTTTTTTTGTCCAGCCATCAAGATTAATCATCTGCCAGAAACCTATGAAGTCATCTATCTGTCCTCCATCATTGCTGAAATAACATTGTGTTATATATGATTAGTTTTGATGATGTCAAATATAAAAGAGAGAAAAGGTTTGTCTACTCTATATCTCTGCGTTTCAACTTTCATTTTCATAGCACAAGCCCCTTTTGGCATCAACGGCAAGATCAAGCAGCATTCACTCCTTTCATTTTCATACCACAAGCCCCTTCTGCTACTGAAAAGATTGAGCAGCGTTCATTCCTTTCATTTTCATAGCACAAGCCCCTTCTACTACCGAGAAGATCAAGCAACGTTCTTTTTTTAGGTATGCATTTCTATACCATCTCAACAGGTTCTTGCTTGATCCCTTTCAACATTATGCTTCTTTCCTTCCTCCCTTATTACACTCTTCATACCGAACTTGTTATAGCTTTTGGCACTTCCATTCCAAGAAACTTGTTATAGCCTAGCATGCTCTTGACTTCTCTCTTGTTTGTTGATGATGCTGATTAAAGACAGACCTCTTGGTTCATCTTGAGTAGCATCCTATCATATGCTGTGAACCACAAGAAAATTTTCACTCTTCTTGGTCCTTTCCATCTCCATATCATATCCCATACCCTATCCTTTGTCCCTTGCTCATTCTTTAACATCTTATACATGTCGGCCACTATGCAATCTTTCTGCAGTGATATTCCCCATTTGAGTTCATCCTTGCCAAATAGAAAGTGTCATACCTCCCTTAGCTTCCATTGATATGTATTAGAGACTAATAATGAACCACTTTAAGGCCTTCCAATATCTAGAATTAGTAAACCAAGAGAAATTTAAAAACTTTTCTCGCATTACTATTTATTTTCACTGTTCACTTGGTAAAAATTCTGAAATTTAGGCCACCTTTAAAAACTCATAACTAATTCTAGAAAACTCCAAATTAAGTGGTTCAAGTCTCTAATTGAAGCTCATACAATCCTCTACATCCAAAAAATACTCTTTTGGACAAAATATGGTTCAATTGATACAGTTTATTGCATCAAGTTTCACTGTCATTTTCGGATTTTCCAGCATTTTTCCAGATTTTCTTCAAATTTTAAAAATACATAACTTTTTGTGTACCCATCGAAATTAAGCAAACTATGGCTCATTTTAAATCTTGAGATGTGTAATATTTAACTGGAAAGTTTCATAAAATTTGGATCTTGTTTGCCTTATTTTCAACTTAGCTCAACTTAAAGGTTTGTTAAGGGTGTTGGACCCTTTTTCCACCTATCAACTTATTTACTTTAAATCATGGACATTTAACATATCCAACATAATTATCTAACACTCAGATAATGCACCACATGCTAAAATTGCTAGCACATAAAATTATACATCACAACTTGGGTACTTTATTTACAAACTTTATTTCATAAACACATTTCCATATTAACTTGAGTCATTTCCCCATCTTTTCAACTCCTCCTTGCCTTTGCCTTTACTTAAGCATGGAACTAAATGTTTGTATTTTGGGGAGAATGAGATTTCTTGGAAATCTCAATAGCAAAGTGTACTAACAGGCACATTGATATGCATGATTATTGCTATAACTATTCATTATTATGAGCATATCTTACTACATACTACTAAACTGAACTAGCATATGACCAATGCAAAACATAAGCAAATATTTGCATGTCAATATCACATACTTCAATCAACTCATACAATTATGGCAAACAATCATATTAACAATCATAAGCATTATTAATGTAAGAGTTAGTACAGTTGCTACCTGGTATACTTGGGTAGTACAGTTGCTACCTGGTATACTTGGGTTAGCCTGGGCTTGCTTTGCTCTGAGCTCCCGAGTTTGATAGACTCTTCTAATATCTCTCACATACTTGGACTGCTTTTTTTTTCCTCTTCATTTTTCTCCCTCTCATTTTTCTCTTTTGTCTTTTTCCTTCTTTTTCTTTCTCTCTCTCTTTTCTTTCTTCTCGTCTCCTTTCTTTTATCTTTCTCTTTCCTCCTTTCCTTTCTTTTCCTCGTTCTTTCCTCTCCTTAGCGTGAATGCTTCCTCCTGATGGTCCTATATATAGCCAAAATTTTGGCTTGGCAAGCAAGCATTTGCTTGCTTGCCACATCTAAAAATTTATTCTTTTTTTATGCCCCACCTTCTGGGTTCCGCTGATATATGATAATACAATTTTTCATCAAATTTTTTACTACATAAATACCACCTCTTTTTACTCTTTCATATGGTATACTGATAATATCAATTGGATAACTCCAAGCCTTTCAAATTAATTATTTTCTTTTTCTCCTCTAATTTCATTATGGAAATTCTTTTTGGAAATCCTCTAATCTCTTGACCAATCCATCATCATAGGAAATTCCCATAATTCAAGAGGTACTTTACTAATTTTTGTCCATCTCAAACTCTTTCCGAAAGTACCTTTTCGGGGCTTCCCTGAGTTTTCCCTTTTCTGAGCTTTCACATACTTTTCATTTTCTTATAGGCAAATTACTTTAAACTTAACCCTCAAATCATTTTTTTAAAATTTTCTCAAGCTATTTTCCCCCATTTTTACGATAATTATCTGAGGCCTCTAAGTATTTTAAATAATTATATTTGGCTCAAAATCCCAAAATTAGCCAAATGTTAATTAATTACTAAAAATCCATTTTGAGGTTATTTCTGGTCATTTAACCTTAATCTTGCCTCAAATATGTTTCAGGGGATTAATCTTGCCCCAAAATGCCCTTACTTAGTGCCCCAATAACCTCCTCAAAATTACCATCTTATCCTTACTTAATGGCCAAGTAACTTTCATCAAAATTACCACACTACCCTTACGGAAACCAAATTTTTATTACTTGGTGGCCAAGTAACTCCTTTTCTGGCCTCTTAACCTTTCAGTTACAGGAAGCTATCTCTAACTTTTTTCTAGGGAATAAGTTTATAATTTTCTATAATTTCTGGGCTATTTATCCTTGCTTTGAAATCAGATATATGAGGCATCTGGATATTTTAAATAATTATATTTAATTATTTATTTATTAAATATTCGAATATTAAATAACCTTTAAAATTCCCAAAAAGGTTATTCTTGTCATTCTGACCTGAACTAGGCCTCAATTAATGATCAGTGGATTTTTCTCTATCTTTTGGAACTCTGTAAAATTTCCTAATATGTTGGTCAAACTTTAACCAAAATGCCATTTGACTTTTCACTAATTACCAAAATGCCCTTGAATTTCATAAATGGCAATTTGGTATCTCAGATTTCAATATTTCCACTTTAGTCCCATTTTTAAAATGACTCTACGATCCTTGAATCTCCAAAGTGACACTTTAGTCCCTTACTTTTTCAAAATGACCATTTTGCCCTTACTTTTTCTATGTTCGGCAGAGTGGCACTTTTACTCTTTTGGACCCTGAATTAATCCTTTAGTCACTTGTTTACCCTTTATATCTAGTTATTGAAAACCTAGATATTACAGCAAGTCTGTGGGTGGTATAGCTCTTATTAGCATTTTTCCTTCCTCTGTCATTACTTGATTTAACTTCCCCTCATCCAATTCTCCCCTTTTATCTGCCATTTCACTCACCTTAACACCTCTATCATCATCTACCATCTATGTCAAACGTATTTCTCTCAGTATTACTCCATGTTCCACCCATCTATCATCCCAAAAATTTACCTTTTTCCCATCTTCTACCTCCCAGTGTGCATTTCTAAGGATTTGTGGCTAGAGCTGTGCTATGTGTTTCCAGATGTTAGAGTCTGAGTTATTTGCATAACATTCTTTACTCAAATCCTTATTTCTTCCATACTTTCTAGTTAACACCTTAGAACATAAACTTTCAGGCTTTGCAAGCATATTCCATCCCACACTTGCCAATAGTGCATCATTCATCAATCTAAATTCCTTGATCCCATACCCCCCTCTTTGATGTGCTCATCAACTCCCAACTCACTGCATGTTTGTATATGTGACTAGCATGATGTTGAATTTTGTGTAGTTGGGACTGTATAATGCATGTCATTTGTTGGCTCCAGAGTTGGGAAAATATAAGGAAGCCTGAATGGGACAATTCAACAATGCCCAAGGTCAGGCACATGGAAAATTTGCTATGTCCATAGTTCAATATTTGATATTACCAAATTTAAAGAAATTAATCTTTTATACAGGAGGATGTGGCACAAAAAAGGATTGATGTGATTTAGTGGTTAGCGACACATGCAAAAAACAAACACTGAAATAAGGTGATGGCAAGAATGTGATGAAGTCAAGTTAGGAAGAAGACAGAGTAGTTATTGTCTAATATTATTGTATATAATGAGAAAATGTTTTTGATATGTTGATGTGTACCTACAACATAATATCTATATTTTTTTGGCCCAATACAACATAATATCTATATAATGTAAATGCATTTTGTTGTTCAGCATTTAAATGTAACAAATGCAAGTGTTTCCTAAATGGTATAGTCATTGTCTAATATCATTTGTTGTTCAGCATTTTGTCCATCATATGGTGAAAACACAGATTCAATTTTGTAATATACAAATGAAAATATGCAAGTAGACAATGGACAAGTGAGTTTCCCTAATAATTTTGCAAATATGCAACAAAACAAAACGAGAGTTTCCAAAACTTTGTAAAATGGCCAAAACATTAAAAAAATTGCAATAAATTGCAAGTGCAACTAAGCTTCCATGAAATGCAAGTGAATTTCTACGAAATGCAACTGAGCTTCCACAAAGGTTGAGAATGGCAAGAAATGCAAGTGAGTTTCTATGAAATGCAACTGAGCTTCCATAGGTTGTAAAATGGCAAAAAAATTCCACTAAATTGCAAATGCAACTGAGATTTCACAAAATGCAACTAAGCTTCCACGAAGGTTGAGAATGACAAGAAATACAAGTGAGATTCCATGAAATGCAACTGAGCTTCCATGGGTTGTAAAATGGCAAAACAATTGCACTAAATTGCAAATGCAACTAAGCTTTCATGAAATGCAAGTGAGCTTCCACAAAATACAACTGAGCTTCCACAAAGGTTGAGAATGGCAAAAAATGCAAGTGAGCTTCCATGAAATGCAACTAAGCTTCCATGGGTTGTAAAATAGCAAAAAAGTTTCACTAAATTGCAAAGGTAAATAAGCTTCCACAAAATGCAACTGAACTTCTACGAAGGTTGAGAATGGCAAGAAATGCAAGTAAGCTTCCATGAAATGTAACTAAGCTTCCATGGGTTGTAAAATGGCAAAACATTCCACTAAATTGCAAATGCAACTGAGCTTCCAAAAAATATAACTGAGCTTTTACAAAATGTGAGTGAGCTTTCACGAAATGCAACTGAGCTTTCACAAAGGTTGAGAATGGCAAGAAATGTAAGTGAGCTTCCATGAAATGCAACTGAGTTTCCATGGGTTGTAAAATGGAAAAAAAATTGCATTAAATTGCAAATGCAACTGAGCATTCACGAAATGGAAGTAAGCTTTCACGAAATGCAACTGAGCTTCCACAAAGGTTAAGAATGGCAAGAAATGCAAGTGAGCTTCCATGAAATGCAACTGAGCTTCCATTGGTTGTAAAATGGCAAAATAATTGCACTAAATTGCAAATGCAACTGAGCTTTCTACCCAGTAAAAGTTCACAATTATCTCCATTCATATTGGAACACCAAAAGGAGCTCAAAATGTTTACCTCCCTACCCAGTAACGACTCCAGTTGAAGATAACATTGCCAATGGATGTTAAGGAGGAGTCCAGTAGCTCATCCTGAAGCAATCGTGTGTTCTTTTCGGTGGTCTTTGTGTTTTATAAGTTGAAGGGCAATTGTATCATTTCCTTCAAATTTCATATATTCATTCAGGTCCAAAATAGTACAGGTCCCTATGGCTAATAAATTCCCCAATGGGGGATTTTATACCAATTTTCCCTTAATAATACGTATATATTGAAATAAAAGAAAGAAAGAAAAGGAAGAAGAGGGGGTCACGTGAGGGTATTATATACATACACACACATACACACAACCTCACGTCTTGTCATAGAGGGGTGTAATATGAAGGTTGCGTTTTGGGCTCTCTCTCCAGTGGCAACTTGAAGACTACTTCATACCTAGGGTTTCATTTCGTGATCATATAGATAATCAAAACTACTCATTTTTAATTAAATTTCTTCATAAAATTTTTTCTAAATAAAAACTGATTGGATGAAATTTTAGGATTAGGGTTTAGGATAAAGATGGAATTTTAGCCATAGCTGTCAAATGAAAGGTAGATGGGGACTAATTGTTAATTCTTCATAATCTGGATTTGTTATTTGATTGTTGTTAGAATTTAAAATAAATATTTTATTTCAGCAGGTTATAATTTCTTCTATATAGAGTGTTTCCATCTATTAGACTTGAGTTGAAGAATTTATTAGTGTTATTGAATATATTATGGAAGTTTTAATTAGCTTTAAATATTGAATAAATTGAGGATCTATAATTTAAAAATTCTATGTTTGAAATACTAAACTTTAATTGGAGATTTTGTGCAATTGAAGTTAATTTGTGATTTAATTGAGTTGTTGGGGTGAGGGGAATAATTAAATTTAGATTAAATCAAATAGTTGAGAGTCTATTGAGGAGTAGGAATTTTTAATAATTATTCCAAGTGTTTGAATGTATATAATCAAGTTAATTATTTAATTTATATATTAAATTTTTAGCTACATTATTGTGTAGATTGATTTGAGTGTGGTTGGTGCTTTTGTGGTTTGAGTTTACAAGTATCTTGGAGTTGACGTAACCATAGTTAATTTATTTTATGTGTTTGCATGAATTGTAAGGTATTTTCGATATCTTAGTTATTTATTATGAATCTTTTCTTTATATTTATGTATTCAATTTCAGTGAAGCATGAAGTATTTTTGAAAGAATACGTTTCGCTTAAAGATATACATGATGAATTGCTCATAATTTATCCTTATCTGGAATAAATTGTAAATTAATGTATTTGTGGGGGATTGGAACATTAGGTGGTATTGAAGTAGTTGGGTTGACCTTATGATGATTGGGCCTGTGTTGTATCTACAGTTATCTTGACTACTGATCATAATGGTTAGCTTTAATGTGACTCAGACACAGGTGGGGAGTCGGCCTAGACCCAGGTGGGAGGCTAGACACCATTTGATTCTAGACCCAAGAGGGAGAATGAAGGGGGATTGGTTGGATTAATACAACTGCTAGACCTTGACTGGGTTGCTCAGCACGTTAAGCCGGATCCATATCATGGAGTGATATGGAAGAGTAGGATGGAAAGATCACATGTTTATTATGATTGTATTGAATGGAAAACCTTGATTTTGTTTGAAAATTATATATTAGTACTACTTCACTGACTTATAATCTTGTATTGTATGTTTTATAAATTAATTATTGGTTTCCGAGACTTTATGTCTCACCCTATCATTGCTTATTATTTTTCAGGAGAGGACTTTAGTAGTTCGAGGCATGAAAGGAAGGAACCAGCAGTTTGGTAGCTTCTATCACTGTAGACTTGGCAGCTAGGGTTATTATGTTAAGAGATGTATATTGCCGAACTTATATGACTTGCATACTCTAATAATATCTTTATGATTTTGTCGTGATGTTAGACTTGTTTTTAATAAACTTCCCTTTTGATAAGTCTGAGACCTTACGGATTACATGACGAATCATGTGGGACTATACATTTAATTTGAAGTTTGATAATTTATGATTCATCGATTTGTGGTGACTTGTGGGCGAGTATTATGCCTTGAGTCGGATTTTATATTATAGTTGGTTTGTGGGTAGGGTGTTTCACCCACAGCTCTTGTGCCTTGGACCTCAAGGAGTTATTTCTTGTTGTGTGAAATTTTGAGGTTTAACACAACTTACATTCATATGCTTAAATTACAACATAATACTAGATTTGGACAATTGCTTTTTGATGCAATTTAGCTTGACCTCAGTCACTCGCAGAAGTATCCAAGTGAATCTTTACTCACCAGTAGGGTATAGTTAAAAAGAATTCAGCTTCAATTTTATGCAGTAGATTGCATAATGAATTTGTTATTGACGGACGAAAAAAAAACGGAATTGGCTCTTTATTGTCTTAAGGTGGCGCGACGGTAGTGAGTAGCGATATCTAGGTGATCAAATTTTGATCATGAATATGATAGATTCCAGGGAATTTCTATGGACCTTATAGTAAATTCTAGGGATCCTCTTGGGAACTCAAGAAGAAATAGAGAAATAGATGAGACTGATGAGGAATAAAGAGTTTCTGTATCTGATTGTGAACTGGAATCCTAAGTTCAAAAGTCTAATTAAGGCAAAGGAAGAATCTCCAACACATTTATTCCTAACCTCCATTCTCTAAGGCCCCAGTTGGTTAAATGGAAAGAGGGCTCAAGAAAATAAAGAGGAAATAGCATTTTCTGTGTCTTGGTTCTTATAATTTTGGCTTCTTCAAAAAATCAAGTTTCCTCATAGATCTGCAGCCTAACTATTTTTTTTTTTTAACTTTTTTTCCATTTTTCTGTGATCCTGTAACTGACGCTATGGGTTTCAAAGTTTTGGTCTTGAAACTGAACAAGATCTTGCAACTGGGGTCTTGGAGTAGAACGAGGGTAAATGGAATTTTTCATATTTGATGTAGTTGTATGATTATACATTATGGTCTTGATCTTTGTTCTGTGCTTGGTGTTTGCATGAACAGTTGAGGAAGAGGGGAAGAATGAGGAAGAGATGATGGGTTATATTGTCTTTTTACATTTTAAAATAAATTTTAGAAACAAATATTTCAAGACTCCATTCATTTTTCCCCTGCTTACCAAACATACATTTTAAGCTCACTATAATTCATTTTCCTCTTCCTTTTCCTTAAAAATGTTCCATGTGAACAAAACGACGCCCAATAGTTAGTGCTGTACAATATATTACTAGGAAATAACTGAACATAACTAACTCCTAGAAAATTTATTGTGGAAGCTCATGAGAAATCGACAACAAACAACACATAACTAACTCAGATAATTGACAACACATTGGACAACATATGCGAGACATAAGGGAAGTTACTCCCTCTTCATAACAGAACCATCCCTATCAGAATAAGTTATGTCTCATTACCGAATTCATTGAGCTAGGTTTGACTTGGAGTTGTGAAATGCATCCTAAGGCCTCACAACTACAATAATCTATCATATTAACTAAGGCCTTGGATTTCCCCCCGGGGGGGTTCCCAATCAGTGACCTTTGGAACTACCAAGCATTTTATTGATGTTGCATATTAAATGAAAGGTACAAAGGTCTATCTGGCATAGTTCAGGATTGCTACAACGCAATAAAAACAATGGATTTAATGGTTGCGGTGAAATAACAATACTGATGAAATATAATCCAAATTTGCTCTGTTGCAAGTTATTATTATTGTACTTCTAGCTGTTAAGGAGACATTTTCGGGCTTCTTTATGTTATCAATCTTACAGTAGTACTTAAAACTGTATGCAAAAACTAAGGATTAAAACAACCAGATAACAAAAACTTGCAAGTTATTGTTCAAGAATTTAGCAGTCAGAGTACATAAATTTATATGTCCATATAAGAGAATGTTGCATTGCTTGAAGATAAATTTAAAAGTCAAAGATGGAAATTGAACTTTAAAAAAACAAATTTAGAAGTTGAAGAATTTCACAGTCATAGTAAAATTTTATCTTTTAATTATTAGAAAGTCACCAAAAATATCATCGGGTGACGGTACTAACGACGCCAAAAAGGTTGCTGATCATGTAGGTGCTACCATTGCTGGCAACGAAAACAAGACTTTTTACGCCGTGCAAAAAAGACTAATTGAAAAAGGATTTTTTACAGCATACAAAAAAAACCCTTTTAGACCGTATAAAAGAGTGGTGTAGAAAGTAAGCACTTTTAAACCTTAACTTCTAGACCATATTTAACGTGCAGTTTAAATACATAAACCTAATGTCTAAAAGAGTATTAAATTGGATAGAAATGAGACTTTCTAGAACGCACCTGAGGGGTGCGATTTAGAAAGTCCCCTTTCTAGAGCGCACCTTAAGAATGTGGTCTAGAAAAGTATACTTTCTAAACCGCACCCTGCACCTGAGGGGTGCGGTTTAAAAATGTGTGATATTTAGACCCCATGTCCCACATGCAGTCTAAAAATTTATTTTGAAAAAAAAAAATTTAATCGTTTCTCCACGACCCCCATTTTTCATGCCTACAATTTATTCAACTTAAAATACTTATTCCTGTAGATTCACTTACAAAACCAATGACAGCAGTAATCGCACCAAACAAGAACTAAATCACAGCAATCCACCAAATTACAAGCATTATCCTTTACAAATCCATTGTGACAATAGTAATCCACCACTAAACAATGATTAATAACACTAAATCATTCTCAATTTCATAATAACTTTAACACTTAATAACTTTGCTAAAAATAGTGAGAACATGAAACTTTATATCGTTTCATCTTTCAACCTAATTTCCAATTCCAAAGTAGCTTCATAGAAAATATTAAATACAATCTTGAAACAGAAAAATGTTAACATTAGGAAAAAAACCAAGTGTATAAATAGCTTAGGAATTAAAAGGAAAATGATAAACGAAAATTACTTCATTTCCATTTCAGGATATATGTGTAGAGATAAATCAGTTTAATTCCAATTTCAAATTCCAATTTAAACATGGACTAGAATAATTTTCTTCTACATTGGGTACGGTCTAGAAGAGCTTTCTTCGGGTGCGGTCTAAAATCTTTAAAATTTATCTACTTAATTACAAAAATACCACCAGTCATATTTTTTGAACCTTACCCTCTAGGTGTAGTTTAAAAAGGCCGGTTTAGATAAACATTTTTCTACTAGTGTGATAATTATTCTGAGCAAATTGACTTTTTTAACTAACTTGGATAATTTAAAGGGTTAAAATCACTCAACACTTTAAATATATTTTTCACTATACTAAAGTAATTTGTAGTGTACTTCTTCTCTTGAAATATTTTTCGAGACCAATTTTACCCCCATACTTTAAAAAACAATACAATTTAACCTTGATTTTAATTCCCAAAAGAGTCTGTTAAGTGGGGACTGCAAATTTATGGTTAAAGTGTATAAAAATCCTAAAATGTTTTTTCAATAACACTCACACTCAGCAACTAAAATGATTTTGGGTTCAATTTTACTGTTAAAGTATTTTCTGTGTTAATTTTTATTATCACTCTTTTTTTATTTTCTATATTCTCATATTTAACATTATCAATAATCAATTTTCTTTAAAATTTATCTTATCTTTTGTAGGTACATTCTAAATTTATTTTAGGTACATTCTAAACTTATCTTTTGTGTTTTTAATTTTAATATTTAATTATTTTTAGTATTGAAAATATGGAAGATATGAACTGGGAAAAAAAATTAAAATGACCACTAAAGAGTCAAAAAGCTGAGTAAGAAAATTGCAAAAAGATCTGTACTGCAAATATAAAATTTTCCACAATCATCTCTTACTACACTACAAAAAAAGGCTAATTTGCAGGGTTACTTTATAGCTGTTTTAAGAAACGCTTCAATGTATTGTTTTTGTAGTGGTTTTTAATCAAGTCGCTACATATTTGTGGCACTTTCAATCAAATGATGGAAGAAAAATTTTAGTAGCGGTTTTATTGTAACCAAACCGCTACTAATTTGGAGCCGCATTGGCACCAGGTGGCTGGAAGTGAGGGCCAAAATAGTAACGTTAATTTGCAGCGGTGTGCAGCAAATTAAAATGTGAAAATAAGTATTTTTCAAAAAAAAATCTGATTTAAAATTAGTAGCAATTCTATAACCGTTATAAATTCAACAAAGCCCCTGCAAATACTGTCACGTAAACCGCTAAAAATTTGAATTTCAAATTTTAAAATGCGGGAAAAATTTTGCCTTAAAATTAGTAGCGGTTCTATAACCGTTACAAATTCAACAAAACTGCTGCAAATGCAAACCGCTGCAAATACCGTCACATAAACCACTACTAAATCGAATAGACATCTTATAAATACCCTTCCTCTCCCATTTCACTTTTTGCTCCACTCTTCCTCATCCTTCTTCATTTTAATCTTCTTTCTTCTTCGTATCAACATACATATTATTACTTTTAACTTTTAAGAATTATTTTAAATGTTCCTTATTTATTTTTATCATCTTTTTATCATACTAAAGGTTATTTTATTTTGATTTTATATTTCTTGGATATTTAATACCTACCACTCTCTATCTATCACTTCATTATCAATATTTCTCTTTTAATCCCAAATATGACATTAATAATTCAAAACTTAACATATATTTAATATTAACATTTATATTTTAATATTAAAAAATTAATAACCAATTCATTCATTGCTCAATTAAATTTAATTGAATTAAATTATGAAATTTTAAAATTTTAAACATGAAATTATTTTAAAAAATTATGTCTCTACAAAAAATAGGACTTCTGGCAAGAGATTTATTTTCAAAAAATTTGAATAACATTTGTAATATTTCACCCACCGCTACTAAAAGATGCGCAAAGATTTTAAATTTCATTTACCATTATTTTCAAATTTTACCGCCAAAATTTAGTAGCGATTACTAAACCGCTACAAATTTAATTAAATCTTTTCTAATCTAAAAATTTAATTTTTCCTGCCAATAATTAGTAGCGGTTTTGCTATATGTCTAGCGGTTATGTATAACCACTACAAAATCATTTGTCACGTTGGATTTTGTAATGGTTTGAAGAACCACTACTAATATTGTTAGTAACGGTTAAAACCGCTACAAATACAGCAAATTAACTACTACTAAAACCACTTTTTTGTAGTGCTAACTAACAACAACATACGATCAAGGCAAAGATCCCTAAAAAAATTCGGGTTAATACAATATTTGATTTCTTAAGTTTATCCTTATTTTAGTTTTGCTCCCTCAACTTTAAAAATATTTGGTCTCTTAAGACAAAGACCCTCTCCCATGTGCTATGCATTTAATTAGAACAATTCCACTATGTCAAATACTCCTTTGTTTGTGTTTGTATTTATAGGTGGAGAGAGGATGAATTTTTTTATCATTTCATTAATTTTTTTATCTAAATATATAATGTTACCCTTCATTTATTATTTCCTTAACTTTATTTTCATGATATACAATGTATATTAAATAAAAAGATAAAACTGGAAAGTTGTTGAATTTTAAATTATAATTAATAAAATTTAAGATTTTTCTCGGTCTGTGTGAAATATTTTGGAAGTAAATTATAAATAAAAACATACGAGTAAATCCTTTATAAGAACCACATTATTAAACTAGAGCTCCAGTGGTTTGCCTCACTAATATTGCATATGAAAACATTGGCTAACAAATGAGTAGTTTAAATTTTTTTACATTACATAAAGATAACGTCTTCCCCTCAAAAGTTTTGCTTTCTCCTGATACGAGAGTTTTTTTTTATTTGCCCAAATGATATAAGAGAGTTGAAAGAGTTAAAAGGAATTACATTACGTCAATATGGACGTGGATCACTTTGTTTTAGAAAAAAATATAAAGGGTAAACAGGAAAAATGTTTTTGTTATAAAATATGATGTGTGGTATAGATGTTCTTGTGACTTATAGGATTTCACCTCATGATATTATACTCTTTAACCTTCCAAATTAAAAAGTCTTAAGTATGTTTTTTCTATAACCCCCAATTGTACTATTAAGTTGCTTAATACCCTTGTAACTCCTTAGGTTTGTGATCAATGTCTTGGACACTATAAATAGGGACAATGTACTACACCTTTGCACATACAAGTGAATAAGAGGATACATTTTTCTCTCTCAATTTCTTCTTCTATCATTCTCTTCTTCTACTCCCAAACTCTCTCTCTTTTTATAATACGTTATCAGCATGATAGTTTTAACAAAGATATACTTATCTCAGAGTTACCTTAACAATTTCCTCTACTTTCTCTTACTGTATCTTCAATTTTTATACTCTTGATTAATCCGGGATAATTTGATGAGCCACTATATAGAATTAGTTGATTCTTTTACCGAATGTTTTAAAACACCGGATTTCATGGCTAGGATTGGAGATTGATGTTGTTATTATATATCATTATAATCTTCTTGACAAGTTATTTATATTATTGTTGTTATTTTAACATATGACTTGAAGTCATATCATTTTGAAATCATATGGCCAGAAGCCATATGTCTTACAATATAGCCAGAAGCTATATTCTTCTTATTATATGCCAGAAATCATATAATACTAATTTTTCATCATTGGCATGAAGCCATGAGACTTTTAATTTATCATCACTGGCCTGAAGCCATGAGACTTCTAATCTTTTTGTTATATTTTATTATTTCTTGCCTTTAAGAATTTCCTGTAATTATCATTCTTATTATTGCTATTTATTTATTTTTATTGTTATTTATTAATTGTTCTTGTAATTTATATTTACTTTTACTCCCACTCCCAATTTATCTTTCATTTTTTTATTCTTTATTCATTTTATTATGTTTATACTCACATCACTATCACTTATATATCAATAAATATATATATATGTGTGTGTATGTGTGTGTGTGTTACTCTAATGTTAACTTTATTGTTATCATTGTTTATTATTTTTCATTCTTCTTTCTAACTTTTATTTATGTATTAATGCATATTGTGATGTTATTTATATTACCACATTTATACTTATATATTTATTGCTACATTAATATTTATTGGTGTGTATATATATTTATTTATTTTCCGACCTCCCTATATATATTGACATCCCCCTTCTATTGATATTTATTTTATATTGTTATATTATATTATTTATTTATGCTTCATTTATTTATTTGATATCTATATTTTGTTGTTTTAATTCTATTGTTATTTACATTTATATATTAAGCTATTTCATTTTATTTACATTTCATTTATTTCTGTTATTTATTTTACCTTTTCATTTTGTTTAGTCATCATTTTGTTTATTTATCACTATGTTTTTATTATCATTTTCCTTTTATCATTATTTACATTTTGTTATCACATTTATTATTTGTTCCTTATTTATGTTGTTTGTTTCTTTATTTATTATTTCATAACAGTTTTGATGCTTTTAATTATATATATGTCATTATCTTGTTCATTTCTATACATGTATATTTATATTTCTCTATATGTGATTTGTAAATTCTAATATTTTACATCAATTTGATCATGATTCTAATTGATATTATTGTTTTTAATTCAAATCATCACCAACCTTGTCAAAATTGAGTTCACAGCGCCTGATATCTCAAGAAAGAATTATCTATCTTGGGTCTTGAATGCTAAAATCCATCTAGACACTAAGGGTTTAGGTGATGCTATTTTACCAGGAAATGAAACAACTGCTAAGATAAGGCCAAGACCATGATTTTACTTCACCACCATCTTCATAAGGGCTTGAAAGCTGAATACTTAACAGTAAAAGATCCATTAGAATTATGGACTTGTTTAAAGGAAAGATTTGATCACCAAAAAATGGTGATTTTACCTAGAGCCCGTTATGAATTGATACATTTGAGGCTACAAGATTTTAAGACTGTAAGTGAATATAATTCCGCAGTGTTTGAAATAAGTTCTCAATTAAAATTATGTGGTGATAACATAACTGATGCGGATTTATTAGAAAAAGCCTTATCTACTTTTCATGCCTCAAATATGCTTCTGCAGCAACAATATCGAGAGAAATATTTTAAAAAGTACTCTGAATTAATATCATGTCTTTTGGTGGCTAAACAAAATAATGAGCTCTTGATGAAAAATCATGAGATTCGTCCCACTGGATCTGCTCCATTCCCCAAAGCGCATGTGATTATGTCATAATTATCATGCTCGTGGGCATGGGCGTGGGCGTGGGCGTGGTCGAGGCGTGGTAATTATCATTATCATAGAGGTAGAAGTAATAATAATTCTAATACCTATCCAATGAAGAACTATAATGGTGCGCAGAAAAAGGACAAGAATTATCCCTCAAAAGTTGTTGAGAATCGATGTTATCGATGTGGTATAAAGGGGTATTGGTCACATCTATCCGTACGTCTGAGCACTTAGCAAAACTCTATCAAGCCTACATTAAAAGGAGTGTGAATAATGTGGAAGCAAATTTGGCTTTTCCAAATGATAATGAGGCATACAAAAATGATGATGTCATACTCCAAAATGCTATTAATGGCCTTGATGCTATGACTCACTTTGATGTGGCTCATTTCTTCAAGAATCATGATGACTTTGGTTGGAAGATAATATAATAGCAAAACTCTATCAAGCCTTAATGTTTGAGTTTATATTTAATTATGTTTTTCGAAACTAGTTTATATTTTACTTTCTTTCATTTTTCATATGTAATGAGGTCATTATTGTTTCTTATGTATTTTGACTTTGCTTCAATACATTTCTTTTCTTTTGAAGATTATGGATGCTTCAATCATTGGACATAAGAATGAAGATACATGCATCATAGACAGTGCAACAACACATTTATACTCAAAGAAAAAATATATTTTTCTCATCTAACAATAAGAAGTGCAAGCATCAATACTATAGCGGCTAATACAAAATTAATTGAAGGCTCTGGAAGAGCGATCATAATATTACCCAAAGGGACAAAATTTGTGATTGATGATGTTTTATATTCCTCTAAGTCTCAAAGAAATTTGTTAAGTTTTAAAGATATCCGGTAAAATGGGTATCACATTGAGACTATGCATGAGAAAAATGGTGAATATTTACATATTACAATTGATAGATATGGAGAGAAATGTGTGCTAGAAAAATTGCCTACATTATTTTCTGGTTTGTACTATACAAGTATTAATACAATTGAGGCAAATGTTATGATAAGCCAGAAGTTTGCTGATAAAAATACATTTATTGTTTGGCATGACCGGTTAGGCCATCCTAGGTCAACTATGATTTGAAGAATTATTGAAAATTCACATGGACATCCATTGAAGAGCCAGAAGATTCTTCAATTTAAGGATTTCTCGTGTGCTGCATATTTTCAAGGAAATCTAATTACAAGGCCTTCACTGACAAAAGTTGGGGTTGAATCCCCTACATTTCTAGAGCGTATCCAAGGAGATACATGTGGACCTATTCATCCACTATGTGGACCATTTAGATATTTCATGGTTTTGATAGATGCATCTACAAGATGGTCACATATCCTTGTTATCATCACGTAATTTAGCGTTTGCTAGATTACTCTCTCAGATAATTCGATTAAGAGCACAGTTTCCTGACCATGCAATTAAGACAATTCGTCTTGATAATGCTAGTGAGTTTTCATCTCAAACTTTCAATGATTATTGCATGGCAACTGGAATAACGATAGAAAAATCTATTGCTCATGTTCATACACAAAATGGTTTAGCAAAATCATTTATTAAGCGCTTCCAATTGATAGCTAGACCAATGCTTTTGAGAACAAAACTTCCCATTTCAGTTTGGGGATATGCAATTTTACATGCAGCAACAATTATACGCATCAGGCCAACAAGTTATCATAAATTCTCCCCACTGCAATTGGCTTTTGGTCAGGAGCCAGATATTTCCGATCTTAGAATTTTTGAATGTGCGGTATTTGTCCCTATTGCTCAACCACAACGCACAAAGATGGGACCTCAAAGAAGGTTGGGAATATATGTTGGTTATGAATCTCCATCTATAATAAAGTATTTAGAACCATCTACTAGAGATTTATTTACAGCACGTTTTGATGATTGTCATTTTGATGAGACAACTTTTCCAACATTAGGTGGGAAAATAAGCAGCTGGATAAAGAAATCTCATGGATAACATTATAACTATAGTATCTAGATCCTCGTACACAACAATGTGAACGTGAAGTTCAAAAGATAATTCATTTGCAAAATATAGTAAATCAACTGCCAGATGCATTTACTGACCTCAAAAGGATTACTAAATCTCACATTCCAGCTAAAAATGCTCCAATTAGAATTGATGTCCCAGCAGGACGACCAATAAATGCAAATGAGTCTAAACCATGCCTAAAGTGTGGTAGACCAGTCGGTTCCAAGGATAAAAATCCTAGAAAGAAAAAGGAAGCGAACAATTAAGATGGTCAAATTGAGGAGGTTGTCCCTGTAGAAGAAAGTCAAGACATAACTAACCAAAAAGCCCCAGAAGAGGTCCAGGTACCTAAAAATGATGAAGAGATATCGATAAGCTATGTCACTACAGGAAAAAGGTGGAACCGGGAAAAAGTAATTGTCGACAACAAATTTGCATATAATGTTGCCATTGAAATAATCAATGAAAATGAGGATCATGAACCTATATCAATTGAAGAATGTAGACATAGGGATGATTGGCCAAAATGGAAAGATGCAATTCAAACAGAATTGAATTCACTTTCAAAATGTAAAGTTTTTGGATCTGTAGTCTGAAAACCAAATGGTGTGAAACCCATTGGGTATAAATGGGTATTTGTGAGAAAACGAAATGAGAAAAATGAGGTCGTGAGATATAAAATATAACTTGTAGCACAAGGTTTTTCACAAAGACCTGGCATTGATTTTGAAGAGACATATTCTCCAGTGGTGGATACAATCACTTTAAAATATTTAATTAGTCTGGCAGTGAACCTGAAACTTGATATGCGTTTGATGGATGTTGTTACAGCATATTTATATGGTTCTTTAAATACTGAAATTAATATGAAAATCCTTGAAAGATTTAAATTGCCAGAAGGATATAAAAATTCTCGAGAAGATTATGCAATTCATTTGCATAAATTCTTATATGGATTGAAGCAATATGAAAGAATATGGTATAATCGTTTTAGCAAATATTTATTGAAGGAAGGTTATAAAAATGATCCAGTTTTCCCATGTATTTTTATAAAAAGAAATGGATTAGAATTTGTTATAATCACTGTGTATATAGACAATTTGAATATAATAGGAACTCTTGAAAAGCTCCAAAAAGTAATTGATTGTTTAAAGAAGGAATTCGAAATGAAGGATCTTGGAAGGACAAAGTTTTTTCTCGGCTTACAAATTGAGCATCTGACTAATGGAATTTTTCTTCATCAATCAACTTACGTTGAAAAAATGTTAAAGCGATTTTACATGGATAAAACACATCAATTAACTACTCCGATGGTTGTCAGATCGCTTGATAATAAGAAATATCCTTTTCACCCTCAAGAGAAAAGGGAAGTACTTCTTGATCTAGAAATACCATATCTTAGTGCTATAATGCACTAATGTATCTTGCTAATTCAACAAGGTTTGATATTGCATTTGCTGTAAATTTATTCGCGAGATTTAGTTCGTGCCCAACAAGAAGGCATTGGAATGGAGTTAAACATATATTTCGATATCTTTGAGGGGCATTTGATATGGGATTATTTTATTCCAATGAATCTGTATCACAATTAATTAGTTATGTTGATGCAGGATTTTATCAGATCCACATAAAGGTAAATCTCAAACATGATATTTATTTACCTATGGGGGTGCAGCTATATCTTGGCGTTCGGCAAAACAAACTTTATCAACCACCTCATCAACTCATGCGGAAATAATCGCAGTTCACGAAGCAAGTCGAGAGTGTGTTTCGCTAATATCAATGACTCAACATATCCAAACAATGTGTGGATTGTTTTTGGGCCAAAAGATTCCAACAGTTTTATATACAGATAATACAGCATGTATAGTCAATTGAAAGGAGGGTATATCAAAAGGGATAAAACAAAACATATCTCTCCAAAATTCTTTTTCACTCATGATCTTATAAAGAGTGGTGATATAGATATTCAACATATTCGCTCATGTGATAGTCTTGTAGATCTATTTACAAAGCCATTGCCAACTAGAACATTTGAGAAGTTGATATATGGTATTGCATTACGAAGGCTCAAAAACATAAAGTGATGTTGTCATCAGGGGGAGACAATATTGTGTACTCTTTTTTTCTTCATTGGGTTTTTATCCCAATGGGTTTTTCTTAGTAAGGTTTTTAATGAGGCACAATGTTTGTCTAAGAACATCCAAGGGGGAGTGTTATAAAATATGATGTGTGGTGTGGATGTTCTTGTGAGTTATGGGATTCCACCTCATGACATTATGCTCTTTAACCTCCCAAATTAAAGAGTCTTAAGTATGTGTTTCCTATAACCCTCAATTGTACCATTAAGTTGCTTAATACCCTTGTAACTCCTTAGGTTTGTGATCAATGCCTTGGGCCCTATAAATAGGGATAATGTACTAAGCTTTTGCACATACAAGTGAATAAGAGGATACATTTTTCTCTCTCAATTTCTTCTTCTATCATTATCTTCTTCTACTCTCAAACTCTCTCTCATTTTATAACAGTTTTAAAATTATTAGCTGTTTATTTTGAAATTAAATATTAAGATATTTTGAAAAGCCTAAATTAAAAGAACAACTATCATAATAATAATGTTTTGAAAGTTTGGGTGGGGGATAAGCTGGCCAACCAACTTTCGGGTCCCACGATAAAGCCTCCACCTCAATCTTCCTACACGTGTCCTCTCTCTAATTGGCCCGATATTTTTAATTCTCTCTCCCATCCTTTCCTCTCTCTTCCTTTCCCATCCCCACTCCTGCCTTCCATCCTCGCAAGCACATATTATACTGGTTCACTTGCAGGTTCGAATCACATTTTGGACCCACATTCCCTGCATGTAACCAAATGTGATGTGAAAAATTTAAACTGCTCATTCATTTGTAATCCCCAGCATTTGTTTCTCTGCGATTCTCTTCTCCTTCTCTCTCCTCTGTATGTACGGCAGAGTCCCAGAGGAATATAGATCATCCCTATCTCATTCATCATCTCCGTCGTAGCCAGACGGCGACTCTACTCGTAGGTCTTGTTCACGATCCTGACCCTTCCATCGTCTCCATTTTTTTTTTACGTTGTCTCACGACCCATTATGAGATCTGAGAATAATGAAGTGCTTGAAACGAACCAGAGCAATGGAGAAACCTCTCCAGGATTAAACTTCGATGTTGAGATAGTCACAAAAAAATTCAATGTTGACAATTATGGACATTGGGCCAAGGCTATTAAGCTAGCAATTGGAGGAAGAGGAAAGCTTGGCCTCATCACAGGGGAGTGTACAATACTAGATCAGTCTGATTCAAATGCCATGAATGAATGTGAGATATACTGATTGCTCTTCCTCCTCTAATTTGTTTAGTAGAGATACTGATCAAGGGAAAAAAGGGAGGATCTAAAGGGAGGTTATCATGTGATCAACATAAGAAGACTGGTCATTGCTACTGAAAAATGTTGGTTTTTACATGGAAAACCGCCAGACATGCTTAAGGGAAAGCCTCGAGGTTATCGAGCCACACTGGAAGCTGCTACTGAAAAACCTATACCTATGCTTAACAAAGACCAGATAGGTAAACTTCTTAAAAAGCTCATTGCTCTTCAAAAGATCGAGTAGTTCCAACAATCAACTGCTGCTACTTCTGCTTCGGTGGCTCATAAAGATAAACTTTTTTCTTCTACTTTAAAAACCTCACATGTTCCCTCCGAGTGGATTGTTGACACTGGTGCCTCTGATCCTATGACTTCTGAGGCATATTATGTTTTTTTATCATGTTCCTTGTGCTGGACTGCTGGCCATGAAAAAAAAATTAGAACTGCGAATGTTTCCTTATCTCCTATTGTTGTTAAAGGCACAGTTACTGTTTCTGATTTGTTGTACTTGAAGTCTCTCCTACATATTCACATATATCTGGGCTTGTGATCTCCTTTCTATAAGCGAATTGAATAAATAGATAAAATGTCCTTTTCACTTCTTTTCCACTCATTGTATTTTCCAGGATCATATGACTTCTGAGGCGTAGCATATTTGTTTCTTATGTCCCAATAATGTCAATAATAGCGAGTTATAAATATCCACTCTGGTTATACCAAAAAAAAGATTACCCAGTTTGCAAACTGGTAAGAGGAAAAATGCAGAACCCATCGTTCCCTTTCCCCATGAAGACCAACCTGTACGACTTTCTTATTACCCAAACATTTTCCAAACAAGCTTCTAATTTCTGCTTCAAATGCCAAAACAGAAAACTGATCAGCTTCCACGGATAGACAGATAGAAAATTCTATATAAACATATAAATGGATAGTAGATTGCGAAAGAGGAGGACCTGAGAGATGGGAATTCCATAAAATTCGAAAAATGAAGCTCTCAACGAGGAACTTCATAACAGAATACCCAGGCTGCATAAATTATCAAAATCAATGTGGTTGTAATACAAATATATCAGTGAATCGTGTACGAGACAGGAAAGTTTATTAACGAAGTCGAATTGGAATCACGAAATCAAATTTCAAGGAAAAAAAAAAAAGAAGAGGAAAGTTTGTTTCTGTAGTATCAAACCGTTAATGTTTGGTTTTGTGGCGGAGGTGGTGCTGGGGGCAGAATGGTAAATTAAGGGGTGCAGATCGAACGCTTCCCGCCAACATCGTCATTGTTCAATCCTTGGCTTCCTACGGATAAAGAAAATGGTTAATATAATGATTGATAATTTAAATTTAATTTAAGTTTGCTCTTATTTTAATTGGTTCCTCAAATTTAAAATAAGAATTTTTGGTCACTCAACTTACATTTTACTATTTGAAGGATCAAAATCATTAATTTTAAATTTGATTGATCAAAATCAAAATAAAAATAAACTTAAGAAATCAAAACATCTATCAATCCATTGAAAAACATGAAATAAGAAATGGAAGTAAAGAAAATAAAGGAAATGACAGAAATATGAAAAGGAAGGAAACAGTTTATATAGGAACAAATTAATCTTGATCTTGTATCTGCTTTCTCTCAGGCAGAGGTAATGGTTCAGAAATTTTGAAAACCCAAAGGGTGGCAGCAATCAAGGGAAATTCTTGTGTTCTTGTGAGTGCCACATCATTTGTGGTCTGCCTAATCACAAGGCAACACCTCACCAAATTTTAATCCTAGCTGTCACCTCAATTTTATTTTTCCTGGATTTTCAGTTTACCTCCTTTCTAGTTTCACAAATTAACTTTCCTCCCCAGCTCCCTCATTCTCTCTTCCCGCAGAAGGAACTAGGAAGAGCTCCAATCCAAACTCTCCTTTCTTCACCGAACCCCAATGGTGAGAGGAGGGAACAAAGAGATTGAAGAGGGTAGCCTATCTCTCAGAGGCCTTCCGTTCCTCACTCTTCCTCCATAGCTTGTGGCCGCCATTCCCATCTTCTCGTTTCCAGTGAAATGAACCCTAACCCCAATTGATCCTATTGTCTTTAATTCCCTCTCAAGCTGTCTTTTTTCATCTTCTTCTATTGCTCAAATTACTATTCTCAATTTTTTTCCCAGAAATTTTGTCTCACGATCTAACACCAACCAGCATCCCATCCTTCCAATTCGATAGATCTATTTTTTTCTTGGCTTGATTGCCCAGAAAATCTCAAGTGGATCATAATGGTTTTGTTGAAGGAGGGGTAGCTTCCATTGTTGTTGGGTGTACCAGTCACCCTATCGACCTCATCAAGGTCCGCAGGCAGCTCCAGGGTGAGAACCCCGCACTCAAACCCAACCTCAACCCCACAGTCCGCAGGCTCTGACCGGCACTCGCCTTCCACCCAGTTGAATATATTTTGTATTCATTCATTTGTATACTAGACACGTGTCTATATAGGGCAATGAACAGTGCAGGGGTAAACTGAGGAGCCCCGTTATTTTATTTGAAACTCACTGGTTCTATTCACCAGGTCGTGCTTTCGATGCCATAAGACACCGTCACCGCTACGACGCCCACTCGCGTGGGCCCCATTGCCGTTGGGGTTCGCCTTATCCAACAAGAAGGCATGACTGCTCTTTTCTCCGGCGTCCCTAATACAAGCTAACAGCTACCTGAGAGGAGAGAAGAAAGAGATTGAAGCTCTTCTGCTGGAAATGAGAGAATGAGGAGTTGGGGTGGAAAGCTAATTTGTTAAAATAGAAAGGAGGGAAACTGGAATTCAGAAAAAATTGAGGTGACAGCTAGGATTAAAATTTGGTGAGATGTTGTCCTGTGATTAGTCAGACCACAAATAATGTGGCACTTCTCAACAATCAAACTCCCAGCCAGCCCACATCTCTGTGACATTGTCGGCTAGTAGGAAAAAATGGAAGGTACCTGAAGGAAGTATTGTAAAAGTTAACATAGATTGTGCATTTCATTCTGATTCTAGTAACATAGCAACAACCTTTGTGATCCGTGACACTAATGGAGGTTTGCTTGATGGAAATACCAGACTTGCTTCTGCGGACATGGTGTTGATGATAGAATGCTTAGCAAAGGAAGAGGCAGTAAGATATGCAATTGAAAACCAACTGTATGATGTAATTTTTAAATCTGATAACCAAACTCTTGTTAAATGTTTAATAGAAGAGTATGAGCCACCTGATTGGCATTGTGATATCAATGCAATTAAGGAATTTGGGAAGGAACTACTCTTTCCAATCACTACAAAAAAAAAAAAAGGTTTTAGCTGTAGTTAATTTGTTGTATTTGTAACGGTTTGAACCGTCGCTAACAACAATAGTAACGATTTTCTAAACTGCTACAAAATCTGGAGTGACAAATGATTTTGTAGAGGTTATACATAATTCAATCATGTCTAAGTAACTCTAAGGTTCGGTGCACTCCTATGTAACTAACTTGGTCCGATGGTATTTTAGAGTAAACATCGGGTTGGGGGTAACTAGTTTTTGCATACCCCACTTCTTAACATTTCTTAACATAAGTATTACTTGATAATCATTTAATCACATATTTTTATCCAAAACTAAAAAATAATTTTAATGTACGTCTTCACTTTTTTCATCAAACTGTTAGATAGATCACCATATATATAACAAAGTTAATTAATTTTATAATTATAATTTTTGATTTTTCAATAAATTTAAATGTTTAATCTTGTTTACTTATCAAAACTCACTTATGATATTATCTTTTAAATACGTTGGATAAAATATTTTACAATCATATACACACACACAAAAATTACTTAATTATTTTTAGATCTAGTAAAAATATTAAACAGATCGTTAGTGAATTTAATGTCAAAAAATAAATTAGAGATTTGGTATAAGTAAAGGTAAATTAATAAACAAAATTTATTGTAATATAGTTTTTAATTGAAAATTAAATTTAATAATATTTTTAAAATATTTTTATATGATGTTAATTGTTTTATTTGCGTGATTTAGACAAAAGAGATGGTCGGTTGGGTTATTTTACTCAAAAAATTATTGAGCGATAACTAAATGTTTCTAAATAGAATAGAGCTACAGGGATCATGATCAAAACTCAAGCAAACTTAAGGAAATAAATATTAAAGATTATATTAATCCTGTAATAATTAATGATTTAAATGCTAGATTTGAATATTGTGATGGATGCACCTTACCCTGAAGGAAAAAGAGAGACTAGTGACATCATTTGAACGTAGGACTCTAAGTTCTTTTTGTCTAATAGCAGTGCAGGGCCAATATATATTTATAGATAGATAGATATATATATATATATATATATGCTCATTTGTTGATAAATAAAGAACAGGGATAGGTTAGAACAAGTTCACTTGAACCTAAAGGCAGAGTCTGTTTTTAGGAAGTTCACAAGACTTTACAAAGAAATCAAAAATCAACAAGCCAGTAATAGGCAACTTATAGAGTGAATAATAATACAAAAATAAGTTTTAAGAAAATAGCCAAAGAAGCATAAAACATTAATACATTTAATAAATTTCAACTCACAATATGTCTCCAAGTTTGTTCATTCGATGGAAACGTGAAATTAGAATTGAAGAGAAGGATGTCTCAGGAACAACTCTGCATTTTAAATCAATCAAAGTTTTCAAACGGTACTTGCAACATACAATTGCAATCATCATCGACTTCACCGTATCAAAACCCTAAAAATTAATCAATCAAATAATAAACAATTAGCCACGATTTATTTAAAATCAAATCATTTTATTTAAAACATTGGTCTTTATAATATAATAAAAGTTTAAGTCATATTACCCTTTGAGAGATCAAAATCAATATAAAGACAAAATTAAGATCAAAGCTTGTATTAATCTAAGGATCTATGTGCCAATTTCAGTTAATTGTTTGCTAGTGATTAAACAAGACCATACACACACACACAACCTCATGCAAAAATACTTTATTTGTGTAGCTGGTCTGTTTCAATAAGAGGTAATTCAAAATCAGAATCTCTAGCTTCCTCTAGCCTAATCGCTGGTCCAAACAGACCCTTCAGTCTTTCATCACACCAAATGAGGAAATGAAAGCTTGCTATTTAATACCACAGCCTAGCACTTATTTGTCGATGGGATATTCATATGCATCTATAGCTCCAACCAAAATCATCACTACAGATTTTTTTTTTGATTATATCTTATTGAAATGAATTTATATTATTATATAGGGAAAGTCCTATTAAAAAACGATTTCATTACTCAAATTATAATTTAGGTCATTAAATTTAACAAACCATATATTATGTTATGTGTCGCAAATAAGAATTTAAAAGTTAGATCAATTTACATCAATGCCCTTCAGTTATTAAAAAAGCAAAATTGAAGACAAAACCCTATTTTTTTTAGCGCTATTTAGGAGGCATTAGGGTAGGAAATTCATAGGAGAAGTCTAGAAAGTCAGAAAGGTAAAAACCAGATGCAACTTAAAATAAGATTACAAACTTGGATTAATGGAAACTAAATAAATAGCATATATAGCCTAATAGTAACCAGAATGCTAACGTAAACAAGAATTGCCCACTCCGAGGTGAAAAAAGGCATCCAACCGATTCAAAAACATCGAAACAATCAAAATTGATCAAATTCCAGTTTACCGATCTCAAAATATTTCAAAATGGAAGCTTCGGGTATACAAATCATTGATAAGAAAATACATTCTTGAAGTCAGCAGCTTTTCTTTGGACAATAGGTTAGGGGTATTTTGGTAAAATACCTATCATTCATATGTCCCAAAGTTAGTCATAGACCCAATTTAAGATTTGTTGAATTTCCAACCAGATATAAGATTTTTCTATTTCTGATTGGTTTACATGGAATTTTCCCAACGGAAACTAATTTTAGGAGAGTAAATAAACTAGTTAGATTAACCATTTGTAATAAATGTGTGTTAATTGGTTTTACTAATTTACCCCCTATTTAATTATATGATTGGAATTACTCATTGATCGAAAACTTCTTAATATAAACAATCAATAGGATACTTTAGAAAAAAAAAATTACGGTATGCCTTAAGAAATATCCTTACGTCAAGAATTTTAACTATATATGCTATTATTCAGTTTCTATCGATGAACTATATAACTATTTATT